>SNQJ01S0065209.1:24881-49853 GCA_010110895.2 Picea sitchensis | reverse complement strand
CTAGTATAAATGAAATTGGATTGGGTTGTGAGAGAGATCCTACACACCTTGTCAAAGATGTTACAAAGCCTAACAAAACACCTAGGTTCCTATGTGTCTTCTATGTTATCTAGTTGTTCACATGAGGATATAAGGTGAGAGTAGAAGGAGTACACTTGTGGTGAAAAAATAGTGTACAAGTGTACTTTAGTAAACAACAATGTAAAAATTTTGATGTAAGGTTTTTTCACCATATGAAAATTGTGACCATATTTATCACATGAAGGTAATATCTCTCATAAAAGGAAAATAATCTATTAAAGGATAAAGTCACCAAAGCTACCAATCAAGCAAACAAAATGATCAAACAACAACAATACATGCTCAGGTGGTGAAATAAATGGTTTCAAGTGTGTTTGAATCAAAGAAAGTGACCTAATTAAAGCTTTCCATCCTATTGAATAAAATGACTCTAGATTAAGTGTATATTGGAAATCAATATGAATTTCCAGGCCTATTTCATGATGAAATGTAAACTGGAAGAAAGTCAAGAATGCATTCACTAGAGATTCAAAATTGTCATGTGATCCCACTATTTCGTTTATGTACCATTTAGTTGATGGCCTAGTCAAGGTTCATTGGAACAATCGTAACGAGACAAAATATTTTTTGGTACTATTGGAAGAGAACCATATATGGAAGTTCATCATGTGGTTATTTAGTTCTTCACCCAACTTTTCCTAAAATTTTGGAACATTTGAGGGTATTTTGGTGTGCATGGGAGGCCATGTGGCATCATGTAAAATGGGGTCATTGGTGAGCTTAGTCAAATGTAGGAGATTGAGAGAATCCATATACATGAGAGTGGTTGCATGTGGGGGGGGGTTTGTTGGTGGTGAAACAAACACCATTGGGATTAACTGTTGAGAGCTATTGCTTACTGAGGATGAGCTTCCAAAAGGTTTTATATGAGAAATTGAGCCTAACAGGGACAATCCGAGTAAATGTGAGCCTAACAAAGTTGCATTGAAAGGTGAATGTTGGGTTGTTCTAACTGTTGAACCATCAATACCATGAACATATCCCAAAACTAGTGGTAGGACTTGTAGCTATCAGGAATGATAGAGTGACACATGATATCCTATAATTCCTGACTTGGAGGTGATATGTGAAAATTCAATTAGAAGTGTTACTAAATAATGCTTCTCTTTTAAAAAAAGTGGCCTAGTCAAAGAAAAACATATGAACTAAAATATAACAATAGTGTAAGTGATGCAATAATATTGATATTTCAATCTACAGAAATATGTATTTTGATACGATGGAATCTTTCACATGATGGTGTAAAAAATTAAAATCATGTGTCCTGAAGATATTGCATTCTTTCTTCGCAAATGAAATTGTGACTTGCAAGAGCGCTCATTAATGGGGAACGAATCCACTAATAATTTATAGTGAAGGTATGCATGATTCAATTATAATGAGGGGTAGTGGTGGCATGCCTTGATGAAACTGGCAACATTTCCCAATAACCAACAAAATCTGACTCAAGTGTGAATGGAACCCACATTCACCCCCTATGTGGAAATCCTAGGTTTTGGCCACTAGGCTACCTTGTTCAAGTGTGGGTAGGGAACTTTATAAGAAATCATGTGCTAGATTATATCAATATTGGGTCCTTAATAAGACTCACAAGAACAACCGAACCTAACTCTTTTCCCCTTCACATGGATCTCATTGCCTTGGTTTTCTTCACACTTGAGATGAAGGATTTTTAAAGTACCCTCAGACAAAATTTATGTTTCAAATGAAAAGTGATAACGAGGGGTTATTTGGATACTTACTCTCTAAATCGTACCCAACACCATTTAGTTATCTTGTGACCTCACGATGGAGGAATTAAGTGTGTGGATTAGAGTTATATTTTAATGGTTTGAAAATGGGGTCATGATCCAATTATTTTTTCCTAAGGAATGCAAAAGGAGTTATTATAGACCTCTTTAATCTTTCTGATCCACCATGATCACTAATTACTGCAAGGTGGAGAACATACATTGAAAAAATATGAAGTTTTGATCCTTCTCATGTGTTCTCAATGTGAAGAGACAACAAGATCATGTGAGGGTAATGATAGATTACAAGTTATAGAAGCTAGAATGAAAGAATATCAACATAAGTGGTCCATTAATTTGTCTTTTAATTATTCTGTAATCCTTTATGATTCACCAAGGTCACTTAAGAGTGTGAGGTGAAGAGCATGCTATGATAAATAAATTTCTTCTAGTCTCGATAAAAATAAGAAGGTATCAATGTAGATGCTTGTAATTTTAATCTATAAGTCAATGTGCAATATAAACACAATAGATCATGTTGGGATAGCTTGAGTGGTTGAGAGTTGTGGTTTACAAGAAACCGGTCACGAGGTCAAGTCCTTGGGAATACATATTGTAGATATTTTTGGGCCTCACTCAATGTCCCCATTGGGTTAGGTTTCCAAAAAGGAAATTGGTCAGTTCACCTCCCGTACCATCCTTGAAATGAGGAGAAGTACCTGGAGGTCAATGCATAGTGGGAAGCATTATGACTCTTAGGAAGGAGATTCAATCTTTCACCTAACAAGCGAGAGGGAAACAATTCAAAAGTGAGGGTCAATGTTGGTAGGAAAAGGGGGAAGAAAACCATCCTAATTAAGTACTTTTTATAAATAATGAGTGATAGGAAAACAAGAAGATTGAGTAATGATGATCTCACTATTCAACAAAAAGAGGTTAAAGTGTTTCACCATTTAACAAAAGGAGGTTAAAGTGGTTCAACCATTGATTATAGAATGAATATATAAGAAAAGATATAAGAATTGTATTCCTAAAGAAATATAATTTCAAATTTCAAGCTAATTATTATTATTATAATTATTTTATTTTTTGTAATTAAAAATACCAAAATTCAAAAATACAATTCCATATTATATATTATATAGTAATAACAAGTATATATGTGTTTTGAAAGTAGCAAATGAACCAAAATTTGAAAATCACACCCAATATCAAGCCTTGCCAAGTCATTTTTTTTTTATGTAAGTCATTCCATTTTTGTTTTATGTAACTATAAAAGTTAAAGGTCTCAAGTCATATAATAAATATAATATAGATAAACATAATTTCTATATTTTCTATGAAAATCGGACATGTGATACTATGACTATTATAATAAAAAAAATCTCTTGTTTACCATTTCAAATTACATTATCATATTTCATAGTAATTATAAGTATACATGTGTTTTGAAAGTAAGAAAGGGGCAAAATTTTGAATTCACACATTAGTGCTCTCAATCTCTTTCCCATGCAAGTATGTTATTTGTCTTTCCCATTCACGCAAGTATGTTATTTGTGGTGATCAAGATATATTGTTTATGTATTAATAATAATATTTGTTTGAATTTAAAAAAAAGTATTTGAAAAACAAAATAAACCAAATACACTTTATAATATGTTTATAGATGAATGATAATATTTTTCAGATTTTTTTATTATCTTAATTTGCCTACTATATAATTGAATTTAACACGGCATCCCCTAATTTAAACGAAATATTTAAAAAACAAGATAAGCCAAATACACTTTATAAATTTAACATGGCATCCCCTAATTTAAAAGAAATATTTAAAAAACAAGATAAGCCAAATACACTTTATAGATCCACTTTATAACAAGGTTGTAAAAGATGCATCAATTAAAATGGAATATCCAATTTCTAAAAATTAGATTTGAAATTTAAAAAAAAATCAATAAATAATCATATTAAATTAAAGATAACAAATTAAAATAAATTTCTTCACTTTTAAAAGTAAATAAATCCAGAAGAACATATATAAATTTAACTTAAATATTTTAAACACAAAACAAAATTAGAATTCCTTATTTTTTTCTCCTTTCTTAATGTCTATACTTAAAATGTAAAATTTTGAGTCTTCACTTTTCTTCTTTCATAATTAAATTATAATCCTTTGATATATTACATTGCATACAAAATTCAAAAATGTTATTAGTAATGGATTTTAGTTCAAAATCATAACTAAATATCAAACACAAACTCCAAATTCATAGTGCATGTCAAACTCTAAATAAAAAGTCATGGAGAGGATGAATATAAAAGAAAAAATAGTTATTACTTTGAGAAACTAATCACTTCAAAACTAGCTTAAATGAAAGGTCCTAGCTTATCAAGTATTTTTTTCTATCTCCATCCTCTCATTCTTGTGTAACGAAATCAAAATATTTTATAAACTTTCATGGCAAAATGGAAACATCCTAAAAGTATTGGCTTTTAGTAATTAATGAAGAGAAGATAATGAAAATAAATTTCATTTTAATCTATGATTTTTCAAAAAATAATAAATATAAATCTCATAAAATCTAAGATTATTTAAAAAACATTATAGTAAGATCAACTTTTTAAGTCCTTAAATATTTTCCATAACTAAAATGATAATTTAAATATTTTCATAACTAAAATGATAATTGATGTAAAGTTCTCTAAAATCCATTATATTAAGAAATACCAACTTCTTCAATCCTAAAATCTATATGAGTTGAGAAAAAAATGTTTTTAAACTTGAATATTCACTTAAACTAGCATCATAAGTGATAATGGTTGATGATAAATATTAAAATTTCAAAAAATGTTGAAAATTAGTTTAATAAAAGAAATATTTAATGTTTTTTTTTTGAAATATTTACACTTACATGATAATGATAATAATGACTATTGACTTTCACTTAAACCAAATTTGGTCTATAAAAATTACATGTAAAAAAAAGATAAAATCAAAATCAAAATCAAAAGTTAATATTTTGCTTTATTTTGAAATATTTACACTCATATATCTGAGTATTACATGCCACTAAAACCTAAAGTAAAAAGGAAAAATTGAAAACTATAGTGAAAGGAAAACGTTGAGAGCTAAAGCTGCCAACAATAATGAAAAAGGAAAGCCAAAAAATTTTACAAGATAAAGTTAAAAATGAAGTTTAGGCTAACAATGAAATGTTTTATGTTTTTTTAAATAAGTTAACCTTTTATGTAGGCTTTCATAAAAAGGAAATGTTATCTTTTTAGAGAATAAGACAAGTTGTAATGTAGATAATTTTATGAATGAAAATATATAAGTATAGTACAATTTTTACTTTATTGTTTCATATTTAAATTTTTACCAATTATTAATTTAATTTTTCATTTTTAATTATTGTATTTAATTTTCCTATTTAATATAAAAACATATGAAATTCTAGATATAGAAGAAATTCTCCTCCAACATTGCATTTTCCAATTTTCATTCTTATATTAATATACATGTTTGTAGATATACCCGTCTCTACCATTCAAAAGTTAATGTTGTACTAAACACCAATACCAATGAAGTAGTAATTTTTATCATTCAAAAGTTAATTTTATCTTTTATTTTTTCTCTTAAATTTTTAATAATTACTTTTTAAAAATATATATTTCAATATTATATTAATGTTTATTTTTTATATTCAATAATATTTATATAAACAATTTAAATTAAATTAACAAATTTTTAACTTGAATATATAATATCAAACCTTTTAATAATACAAAACAATGTATATTTTAAATTAATTTCAAGTTTAATTATAACAATATCACAAGAATGTCATAGATTATAATCCCTACTTCAATTTAAACAATTCAAAATAATTATAAAAGTCCAATAACATTTAACATCATTTAACATTGTCATATATGTTATATAATATAACACATACTATGTGTTATATTATATAACACACTATATTATATTATATAACACATAATACCTAACTCAATTCAAAAAAATATTAAAATTAAATATCATTTAAAACATAAAATTCAATGTAAATAAATATGTACTAATTATATTTAATAAATAATAATTATAAAATATTTTATAAACATATAATATTTATCATTTTAACACCACAAACAAATACAAATATATAATTACAAGGTTTATTTTTATGAATGCATCTTTTAAGTTAATCTCAATCATGGTTGAAAACGTACCAACACCAATGTTATACATTGTATTCCATACATCAATTCAAATAATCCAAACTAAATTTTTAAGTCCAATATCATTTAAGAGGCAAGTTGCACATTTTACACATATTTATATTTATAAATTTTTAACTTTTAATTTTAAATATTTATAAAGGGTTATTTTTTTAAACTACAAGATTAATGATGGTTTTCATCTAATAATAAATAAAAAAATCAACAAAATTTTAATATAAATGACCATACAAAGTTACACAAAATAATTATAAAAATATAAGTAATATTAAATGAATACAAAATATCACATTATTTCACAAATATACATAATAATAATAATAATAATAATAATAATAATAATATAATAAATATCAATATTTTACATAAAATTTTAAAAGTATGTAACTACTCATTTACAAGTATGGTATTATGTGTTAGCTTTAAATCTTTAAAGTGAAATAATGAAAATACATTCTTAATAAAAATAGAAATAACAACAATGGAAGACATACAATACACAAATATTTACCCTATAAATCCTTAACCAAGAAAACCTACAAACTTTAGAGCCACATATCTATATTCCTCATTATATTAACTTTACCATTCACATTAAAATATATAAGTATTCCACAACATCCAAAACCATAATCTGTTAACCTGAATTAGATTACAAACCTAATCGCTTAAAAAGGATTAAACTACCATGGGTTGAAAAAACATTGTCCGAAAACTACAAAATAGGCCAAAAAGTGGACCAAAAATAACTCAAGAAAATTGGTTAGGGGCTCCCACCTCTAAACCTGAGACAAAGGGGCCTAAAATGAACCCCCTGTGACTCCGCTAATGAAAACAAAAAGCATGTGGAGATAACCATGGAAATAATATAACACATTCCCAACAATCTCCCACTTGTTGTTTTCTTTGAAAATAGGGGCCCAAGTTTGATAAGATCAACAATTCAGAGTAGCAATGCCCATTACTTTTCTACACCAAGAGAACTTCTCAATAGTATTATATAAATGAGTTTGTAACATTATTGAAAGTGTCAACCTTCACCATCAACATCTTCTCATCTTCAACCATATCTCTCACAAAGTAGTAATGGAAATCAATATGCTTCATTTTAGAATGATAAGCAAGGTTGTTTTCTAGAAATATTGCACTCTCACTATCACAATAAAACCTATTATTTGGCTATACAAACCAAATAATTGAACACAATATATGTAACCATACAACTTCCTTACTTGCATTAGTGGTTTCCATGTGCTTAGCTTCTCTAGTTGAGAGTGCAACTACAACCTGTCTCTTGCTCATCAACCAATTTCTCCTCGAAATAGATTAAACACATAACCACTTGCAGATATTCTCTGATCTAGATCTCCAACTTAGTTTGCATCAACAAATTCATGTACATATAACACTCTATATGGTCTAGGTATTCCTTGGTAGTAGATTATAGAATTTGTGTTTCCACACAAATACCTAAAAACCCTCTTTACAGTTGTTCAATGCTCCTTCATTGGTTTCGACATATACTTGCTCAAAACTCCCACTGCATGGGAAATGTTTGATTTAGTATATATCATTGCATACATCAAAATGCCAACAATACTAGCATAGGGAACATGACACATGACTTCTTTATCTTCCTATATCCTGGGACACAAGTCTGTAGACAAGTTTGCACCTATAGGAATAGGGAAATTGATCAGTTTGCATTCCTGCATATTAAACCTTTGCAATATTATCTTAACATTTTTCTTCTCGTTCAATAAAAGTTTCATGTTTTCCCGATGTCTCTTAATTTCCATGCCCAAAATAAAATTTGCAACACCAACACCTTTCATATCAAATTCAAAACACAATTGGGTTTTGAAATCCTTAATGATTTCCTTGTTGTTTTCAATCATCAACATATCATCAACATACACAACCACATAAATAAAATAATCACCAACTATCTTGGAATACACACAATGATCATCTTTGATTCTTGAGAAACCAAATCCCTATATATAAGTATCAAACGTTTGATACCATTCTTGGAGATTGTTTTAATCTATACAAGGAATTTCTTAACTTGCAAGCCAATTTTTTTATTTCCCTTCACTGCAAAACCTTTTGGTTGTTTAATATACATATCTTCCTCAAGAACCCCATGTAGAAATGTTGTCTTCACATCCATATGCTCTACTTCAAGATCAAAAGTAGAAACAATAGAAGAAAGAAATATAATAGAAGAATTTTTCAACACTAGAAAAAATTTCACCAAAATCAATTCCCTCTACCTAGGAATATCCCTTTACTATTAAGCGAGCTTTGTATTTCTCCACTTACCATTTTCATTCAACTTCTTCTTAAACACCCATTTTCTACCAACAAGTTTTCTTCTAGGTGGAAACTCAACTAGACCCCAAGCCTCATTCTTATCTAAAGAAACCATTTCTTCAACCATGGAATTCTTTTGGAGTTTACTATCTTCTGAATAGATTTCCTCCTTAAGAGTTTTGGGATCATCATCAATAATAGATAAAAGAAAACTAGCATGAAAATAAGGTGGAGTATACCTTTTTGGTTTCCTTATTTCTCAAATCGATATCCTCAAAATTGTGGTATGAGGTTCTTCTTCTTTTGATTCATCTTCCTCTGAGTTAGATTATTCATCTTAAAATTCAAACTCTATTATCTTTAGTTATTTTTCCCTTGCTAGGAATTCATGTTTGGGAACCTATTTAGCTTCTAAAAAAAACATCCCAATTGTAAACAATCTTCTTAGTTACTAGGTTCCAAAGTTTATAACCTTTTATACCATCTTTATAACTTGTTGTTCCTAGGGAACAATGCCAAGGAACCCTATGAGGCTTAGATAAATCATCCCCACTTTAAGTTTCAAGTTGGCTCTTGGGACAAATGGGACAACCCTCAATATGTCACAAAGATATGTTGTTCAAAGTTACCACACATTCTTAATTCCATATTTAAAAGATTAATAAAATAATAAATAGATACATAATTAATAACAAGTCAGAGGAAAAAAATAGCTCCAAACAAACTATCAAACTAGGGACTCTCAAATAGAAACATTTATGCAATAGGAACCTTTATCCAACATGAAAATACATAAAAATAAGTTAATGGAAAATATAAAAGAAAGATCTCAAATGCCAATGAGAATAGCACGGTACTCTATGATATCGAGGAATAACAAATATCATAATTTTTTTTTTTAAATGACAATATTTAATGTTTCTAATAAGAAAGAAAATGTATTGAATGAGAACAATAACTTACGTGAATACATATTGGTGATCTTCACCCAATCCCAACAACTTAACAATAACAATGAATTCTTGAACAATCTTGATTTTTGTGCAAAACATCTCTTAATGATAATAAGAAGTAATATATACCATATTGTAACACAAAAAATAATGTTCCACCAGAATCCTAAAATAAGTTAAAATAATACTCATAAAGTAGCATGTATACATCTAAGTATTACTTAACATAATGTTTAGGTACAACCATAAAGAAAACAATGAGAATGTGTCTACAAATAACGTTTTATTGTTGAAACCAAGTTATACACGAAGTCAGAGTAATGAAAGGAAAAGTCTTTGGTTGAGAGGAAGAATGACACATAAACAAAGAGGAGGGGACAAAATCTGCAATACCAGTGGAGAATCCACTATCTGCAATCAATTTGCCCTCTTGTGCTTTCTTAACTTGGACCTTTGTGCTGCCAAAATTTTACAGCCCCCTTCTAACTCGTGGAATTTTCCTTTTATCCTTCTCCCAATGTTGAGTTAGGGGTTCTTTATGTAACTACTTTCCAAAAATATGAGAGAAAATTAGTTAACAAAAGCTACCACTTACATTTCTTTTAATTATATATTAAAATGATGGATAAGTCTTTAAATAAAAGTGGCATTCCTAAATTATCCTTAGGACTCTTCTCAACTTTTTTGTTATTACTCGTAGCCATTCCTCGAATATTCTCTACTCTTCGTGTGAATTTTACGAATTAATATAACCCTGGTTATAATGCCACTTGTCATCATATCTACATCAAATTCATATCCTTTTATGAACATTTTATTTAAATGTCAATTATTTTGAATTCAATTCATTAATCCACCACTCAACTCAAACCATGCTCAATCATCCTCTTTTAAATTATTTTGTTGAATGAGGGATATATCATTGATGCCAACGAATATCCCACTTGGAACATGTGCCTTGTTGAATGATGTCCTTAAGGACATGAAGAACGTTGATGCATGTGAACAAGTGATAAAAATATTGCAAGAAAGAATCTTTGAATAATTATCTTGAATGCTTTCCCATCCATGGCATTCAATCTGTGAATTCTTCTTTGTCTTCTGTAAATATCTTAACGAACATAGTACTTATTTTTTGATAAACTCAAACAATCTTGATTTGCATCCTCCATATATAGAAAAACATGTAAGATTTATAATCTAGGACATTTCTCATTGATTTGATGAACCCAACTATCATTTAATGCATGTCAAAGGCCCATACGAATGAAGCATAAATCATGTCCAAAATGTGTGCTCTAGCGTAAATGAACCAAAACACCATAAAGGGTATACTTCAATTCACCTTCATGTGTACTTGTTGGACAACCAATTTTGGATACCATTTTGATAATAATCCTAAGTGTAGAATAAGTGCACAGAAGAATAAGGAAGACTAGGGAGTGCATAGTTGAAGCGCATTCAAGAGGAAAATGCACAGAAAGAGGAATAAAACAAAAGAATAAAGAATAGAAAAGAATAAATCAAAGAGAAGATTAAAGCAGAGAATAAAATATGGAGAAGAAAGCAAGTGAGAAGGAAGGATGACAACTCAACGTTCTAAATATAGAAGGACGCACAAAAGCAGGAAGAAAAATATTCAGAGTGCAAAATAAACATGCAGACAGTGAATCAGTTGAAAGAAAACTGAACAACAAGTTAACTTGAAGTTAACATGTATTGTAATAGGGTTTTTGGGATGAACAAAGTAGGGTTTTAATCCCTATAAATCATATATAAATATGTAATGGGTTGGGAGAATAGGGGTTGGTTGGTTGATTCCCTTTTAGATGATTTCTGCTAGGTTCCATTTAGTTCTATTCTACTGAGTATAAGAGTTCCTCTCGAGCGAAACTAAGGAGATGATGTAGAGAGAGAAAGTCTTGCACTGTAGAGAGGATAGGCTAGGAGAAGAGAAAGATAACCATGATATATCTTTGTAATCGTATTGCGCAAGCCTGAAGAAATTACCAAACACATAATAAAGAAGCCAATGGTTGTGGACGTATCCGAGAGTTGGGGGAACCATGCTAAATGTTGTATAATGGTGAACGTTATGACTGTTACAATAATGGGTTTGTGTTGTAATATGGAATATAATGGTAATATGAATCTAATATTTACTAAGTAACTGAACAGAACACTTGCAGAATAACGTGCACTAAACAAATAATTAAGAATGAATAGAATAATAATCTCACATTCCTTCACCACTGCAGAAACTTGGTTCTTGCAATCCTAATAGATACCTTGGGTGAGACTTCATCTACATATGTAGGTGATTCCGAAAGGGCCGGTGTCTAAAGGGTTTTGTTGGTCAATGATGGCTTGAACCTAGGGTCTTACAATCGTGCATAGCGCCAACAAATTGTTTCGTTATCGAAACCTAGATTATGTGATTAAGGGAATGTTTTGGAGGCCGACGAAGAAGGAAATTTTAGAATGGTTATAAAGGAAGGAATGAGAGTTTTCCCAAAAAGAGAATAGAAACCCTCAAATGAGTAATGAATTGTGGATGCAAAGGTATGTATACACATAGTTGCATGAAATTTTCTTTGGAGAATTTCCAACTACTCTAATGAGGTGGTTATAAATATTAGTGGACAACACTGGAAGGTACTGAGACTCAACGCCGAGGAATTGGACCCCTGAGTTGGTAAAACAATTGAATTTCGTAAGAAATAACACTTCTTGCGGAGTTGGTTTCTAGTTGGATAACATATTAGGAGGATATATTAAAGAGTTCACAATAGATTGTACACATTCATACAATGTTGCAAAAAGAGACTTTTTTAAAGGTCCATGTGGAAGGTGCATGAAATTGTTGGGTACATGGATAAATATGTTGTTGTGTGACAAGTGCGTGATGACAATGGAATCTTATTGTTAAGGGGCTTCACACACATAGGGGAACCAAGGGATGACAAGAGGATAGTCTGAGGACAAGAGAGAAGGAATGAAGCAATGATGAAGGAACGGAGGGATGAAGGTTGCAGAGAGTCAAAGAAGGTATACCAGAGGAAGAAGAAGAATTTGGAGAACTACACCGAGGAAGGAGGTACAAGAGGTGAAAGACTGGGGCTGAGAAAGGAGAGATGCACAATGAGCCATAGGGGAGAGGACCTTGTGAAATAATCCAAATCGTAGAGATACCACACATAAGAGGATAAGAAGAGGAGTTCCAGTAAATTCCTATAATAGAAGAGTCGTTAATTCCTACTCATACCGGATCCTGTGTTGAATCCACGACCCCATGTGTGTCACCACAATCAAAAATAATAGTTGAAGACTTATCAAAATCACTTATAGTTAGCAAGGGAGGACATAGTAGTAGCAATCAGAGTAGTGGAAGAAGTGCACAGAGTTAGAGTCAACCAACATCACCAACAAGAGGTACTACACAAAGAAATATGGCATGGGTATAAAACACCCTCAGACTGCCTAAGTTCTAGGTAGTGGGGTAAGAGGACCTAGAACAAAATTTGTTTGTCTGCGAGACAATTTGGGCCACTAAGAACATCGAGGATGAGGCTGTGAAGATTGCGCAATTGGAAACAACATTTAAAGGCCATGCACTAGTCTAGTACATGAAGTTGTAGGGTACCGCACCCACAAGAAATGCTAGGACATTGGCATAGATAAGACAATCATTTCTAAAAGAGTTTAAGAAGCCAAATTCAGAATCATAGTACATTACAGAATTAAAGGATATTAAACAGGTGAAAATGGAGTCGGTATTGGACTTCGATCAAAGGTTCAAATACTTGATGGGTAGGTTGAATTTCTATATCAACAACATCAATAATGGTTTATTGTGAGACTTCTACCACACATTCACATGCCATTTATTGAATAGAAGGTTGCGTCGCAGCCTCAGGTGCTAGAAATTGCAATGAAATTGGAATCATCCCCTGTAGGAGACTGTCAAGGGATGGTGCAAGTTCATACATAGTTGATTGATTTGACGATTCAACTGATAGAACTTACAAAAGGAAAAGAGAAATGGGAAGAAGTCTGGTGTACCAAGTGTAGGACTAAAGGCCATCACAAGGATGAATGCCCAACATTCATGCAGTATTTGGAAACTAGAGCATTGAATACATTACAAGGAGGATAGTATTGTGAGATATGTAAGAAATGGGGAGATCATCCAACTAAATGCCCATTACTGCAGAAGTATTAGAGTACACCAAGGAACTTGTTTTGCAACTTTTCAAAGTCAGTTAGACATGAAGAGAAGGATTGTCATGCATTCGATTTGATGAGGGAGCATAATTCAGATATGTACAAGATTGAGGAGGATAATTCTATGACAGGCGGAGGGGGTCAACAATATAATAATCAGAGAGGATTTATTCGAGGGAACAAAGGAAATTTTGGTAGAGGTCGAGCCAGAGGAAATTTTGGTAGAGGAGGAAGAGGATCGATAATATGTTATAATTGTAATCAACATGGGAAATTAGCCTGTGACTTCCTGAATCCATATACAATGTGCACATACTGTAGAGAACTGGATCATGCGACAGAAGATTGTCCTCAACTAGTTGCGAAATAGCAGGCCAGGGGTAACCAGAACCAGAATCCAAATCAGAATGTGAAGAAAATATCAGCTGAAGAATGTAATGAGGAGCCAAAACATGAGCTGTTATGATTAATGGAGGGAAGTAGGATCAGTAATGGATAAGGAAGTCAACATGACCCATTCCAACCTTTGATCCTTAGCAAGAAATTGAGACATATCAAAGGGAAAGGAAAGATTTACTTGGACAAGATTGGGGAGCATCAACATCGTCTGCGCCTCATGTCAGAGATCGCGTTGTATCAGAGAAACCAAATGGGAAAGTAAGCACGCTAATAGAATTCTTGAGAAGATTCATAGAGATAATAAAAGATAAAACTGCATTGAAATCACTATATGATATGATTGATCATTGTACACAAGAAAGGGAAAATCCCATCATAGAAAGGGTGGTGAATCAAGTACTGTGAAGAAAGAGGACCAATGGAGAATTTAGATTTAGTGCAGAAATTGGGGAAAATGATGTGGATAATGTTATCTTGGACTTGGGGTATTAGGTGAATGTATTTCCTAAACATACCTAGGAGATGATGGGAAAACCCAAGATAGTTTGGTCTCCTGTTTAGTTAAGGCTCGTGAATCAACACAAAATAGTACTGATTGGTCGATTGACAGGAGTACCTATGAACATGGATGGGGTGCATAGTGTGGTTGAACTTGAGGTTATTGAGATCATGGATGAAAATAAACCATATCCAACATTGACGATACTGGAATGGGCATTTGACAATCATGGAATAATAAACATGAAAAAGAGGGAAATGATATTGGAAGTTAGAGAGTTGAGAGTTACTTCACCACTGGACCCACCAGAAGGAAAGAGATACATAGAGCCAACAAGAGGAAAAAACATTGAAAATTTATATAACATGACTGCCTGGATGGATGATTATGTCAACCCTACTACACATGGTGTGCTAAGTTGGAGAAGTATCAGTTTGTGTGCATCATACTCGGAGGAAGGTCTAGAGAATTGGAAGCAGAGGATGCATGAAGTGTCAATGAGATGATGTGCATGCATGACCCGATCCTTGCACTGGATTGGAAAAGAGCTCTATGATCCACCCAGGTATGATGGATTAATTGATATAAGTTTGTTTGTAAAGGCATTTGAGTTGCATGTACCCGAACAAAAAAGTTTGTTAGCACTAGATGTTGTTGTGAACGTGACTCCAGCTAGATGGTGGAACACACAAAGAGAGGGGATGAAAGAATGGTCATAGTGTAAAATACTAATGAAAGTAAGGTTTGGAACTGAGGTAGAAAACATTATGAAAAATTGTACAGGAGAGAGTGATCTAGCAGGTCATGTTGAGAAGTGCAGGTCCGTATGGGTTTCAGTACCGGAGATAGAATGGACACACATATTTATACATACACTGGATACAATTCTGAAGAACTGGTATTTGGAATTGGAAATGCGCAGAGAGACAACAAGATGGGACGAGCTTTTCTATAGGTTCAAAGTCACATTTACATTTGAACATGAATCCCCATAGATAGATGCAGCGCTACAGGCTATTTGAACTAAGATCTTCTCAGAAGAAGAGTCGATGGAAGTGGTACCACTATGCATTTCACATAGATATGATATGATTTTCCATGAGTTATTGGAGTTCTACAATGTTTCTAAGGAACAACAGGATGAAGAAGATCCTTAGAATGTACAAGTACCTGAAACATAAGGAGAATGAGCAATAGACGAGCCAAAGATTGAGGAGAATGATGCATGTTTACATGACCCATTTCCAACACCACTCATAGATGAGGTACTATAGAATGTAGGAGGCGAATAGAGTTACTCATTCACAGATGGATTATCGGGATATCACCGGATAAAAATTTCACAGGAAGACCAATACAATACCACGTTCATGATAAAGTGGGGAAATCATCAATATATAGTAATGCGCTTTGGACTAAAGAATTCCCCTAAAGTTTTTTCCAGAGTTGTGGTAGCAATGTTCAAAGAATTTATTCATAAGTTTCTTGAAGTGTACTTGGATGATTTCAATGTGTTTAGCCTACTGAAGGATCACATAGAATTACTCAGGATGATGTTGGATAGGTGTAGGCAGTGTCAGATTTCACTAAACCTAAAGAAGTGTATTTTTTTTCGCACCATTTGAATTTTTTTTGGGCCATGTTGTCTTCAAGAAGGGATTACTAGTACATCCAACCAAGATTGTAGTAATTCTGTATTTAGAACCACCCGCATCAGTCATACAACTGACAAAAAATATGGGTCACACATGATATTACATGAAATTTATCAAAGGATATATGCATATCACAACACCAATGGAAAAGTTGTTAAAGAAGGAAGCGAAGTTCCAATGGAACAAGGAATGTTAAAAGGGCTTGGACACCTTAAAACAAATAATAGTAGCCACACCGATTTTGATCTTTCCATATTTGAGTAAGGAGTTCCATGTTCATGTAGATGCATCATCCTTAGCATTGGGTGCAACAATCTCTCAACCAAAGGAGGGGGACATAGATCACTCAATTGTGTTTGCAAGTAGGAAGTTGTCTCTAGTAGAAAATAATTACACCACTATAGAACGAGAAGGATTGACAATGATATATGAACTACAAAAGTTCAGAAATTATTTATTGGGGTTTCACTTTAAGATGTACACATTCCATTCTACATTAAAATACTTAGTGAACAAGACAGTGTTGGTGGGCAGAATATGCATATGACTACTATTGTTCCAAGAATATGATTTTGAGGTTGTGGTGAAACCCAATAATTTGAATGTAGGGCCAAATCATCTATCACGCATATTATCAAGAGAATATGCAGGAAATTTAGATGACAACTTACCAGATGCACAACTATTTGTAGATAAAATGGTGGATGATTGCTTCTTGGAGATCGTGCAGTTTCTAAGTATAGGAATGGATCCACCAGAGATGATAGTGGTGCATAAGAGACAACTATTAGTAAAACAAGTGGATTTTCAATTGATTGTTGGGAATCTATACAAGTTGGGAGCATACAAAATATTAAGATGATGTGTGTTGGAACATGAAAGGTCGATGATACTCATAGAAGCACATGATGAAATTGCAGGAGGAGATTATGTAGGGAAGGTGATTGCACAAAAGATTTTGTGCATAGGACTTTGGTGGCCTACACTTCACAAATATGCTCATAAGGAATATTTCCAGTCATGGGATGTATGCTAAAAAGTGGGAAAGCCATCTGTGCAGGATGAAATGCCTCTAAACTCATAGGTTACCTTGAAAGTATTTGGTAAATGGGCCATAGATTTTGTGGGGCCAATCAACCCACAAGAAATAAGATCATGGTCAAGGTTCATAATCACTACGACATAGTACTTGATAAGATGGGAATAAGAAACACCAGTTCTAGATTGCACCACATAAACTGTTGCGATGTTTTTGTTTGAGAATGTAGTCACACGGTTTGGATGTCTTTGCATATTACTCAGTGATCAAGGAACCCACTTTCTGAATAAAAATGTTACAACATTGAATGAGGAGTTTCAAAATCATCATTAAAAGAGTTCCCCGTATGATCCTCGGGCTAATGGGGCAATGAAAGATTTCAATAAAATCTTCGAGAATTCTTTGACAAAAAATTGCAACGTAGCGAGAGATGATTGGGAATTAAGAGTTCCTGTAGTTTTATGGGCTTACAGGAATACAAGTAAAAAGTTGACAGGGAAGACACCTTTCATGTTGTTCTATGGGAAGAAAACAATGATTCCAATGGAGTTTATTCTACCTAGCCTATGCATTGCAGCGATCACTGATCTATTGGACTCTGGTGAAGTAGAGGAGATATTGTCACAATTAGTACAACTTGAGGAAGATCGGCTTGTTGCAGGTTTCCATCAACAAGTTCAGAAGGAAAGAGAGAAGTCTTGACATGATAGCCACACTAAATAGAAAAAATTTCAAGTGGGAAACTTGGTATTACTTTATGATAGTAAATTTATGCATCACCCAAGGAAGTTTAGAATGAATTGGTTAGGACCATATGTGATTCAAGATGTAACAGAGAAAGGTGTTGCACAGTTGGAAACCCTGAATGGAGAAGTCCTTGGAGGAATGGTGAATGGAAGTTGGTTGAAACTCTATAGATACGAATGAGAGTATGTGCAGTAAACTGGGTTTTGCTAGACCACATGTATCATAGTAATTGTACTATAGAAGGAAGATACAACACATAAATATATAAAAAGTAGAAAAAGGAAGAAAAAAAACAAAAAGTATATATAAAAAAAGAAAAAGGGTGTTGTTTACAAGGACATAAAACCTTGCACAGAAGAAATCATTATCACATATCATAATGGAACTGTGCTAGCCAAGAGAGTAATCCAAAGAAGGAAAAGACCATGACATAAGCAGATGTAGAAGAAAAACAGTTGCACAGTTTGGCACTGATAAGACCATTAAAAGCATTAAATCATGGAAACGACGACGATAATAGGGTAATAGCATGTCATAAAGACGTCGTATAATATTAAATGGTAAAATCCATCGGAAATCACCATAGATTGGCAGTACGAGGAAAAAATAACACAATGGATTTGGTAATAAAGCCGCATTTATTTAACCATTCATCAACCACGTTGGCGGATTGGATAACGGATTTAAGGTGTGAAGATACATGAACAATTGTAAATAAGGCACAAAAGAAGTTGAAGGTCGCTAAGCATATATCATGGTTACTAATATTTGCATGCAAGAGAGAGAGAACCAGAGAAAAACAAAGTGAACCCGAGTGATTAAGTACTGAACTACAACTACAAAATAACAACCACAAAGCAAGTAAAGGAACATGTTTCACAAGACAATAACCCTGCCAAAAGTTGGAGCACCATCAACAGTGGCATGAAAGAAATCAAAACGACCAACAGTTACTTCATAGATTGAAGAAATACCCAGATCTTTGGCTTCGGCTTCACAAACAAGCTTACATAGATATTATATCCCTCAGAGGAAGGATAATGCATCGCAATTTAAAGTACCAACAGATGGGAAATACCTGCTGGAAACATCACCAGTCCCTTTTTGTGTAAGTATAGAAGGAGACATGATCTGCAAGGTTTTCTCCCTCAAGTTTGTCGATCACGATATCACAGAAGAGCAGAAATTCCATGAGATGGCTAGGGAAAAAAACGTGTGCGCTAAGAGCGTACTGGACACAAGAACAATAGTGTTGGAGACATAGGTGTGGGAATCATCACTAGAGAAGTTGGGAACATTGAACCTGATGGAGATCCCACACTTCAGACACAGTCTAGAAATCAATGCTTGTGTGAAGCCACTACTTAGCTACGTCCATGGAAGGACACTATGGCTTGACCCCCCAGTGTCAATTGATACTGCGTTGATTGCGTGGATCATAGGGTTACCGAAAGAAGGAGAAGATTTGAATACCTTTTTCAAAAAATCAAGGAAGAAAGCCCTATCATAAGAAATTAAGGAGAATTTCAACACTTTCATGTAGGTCTCTCAAGGTTTTATTTGTGTTATGCATTTGCTTAGTTCTTTGATTATGATGTATAATGAATATATATTTTGTTTCTTAAGTACTTTACTTATGTTAAAGGGTAATTGAATGCTAGACTAAACTCATAGTGCTAAGTGCTAAGTGCTCAGGGTGCATAATCACTTGTTGTTATTGCGCTTATCTGTCTTTGATTATGCTATGCGGTGTTTAATGAGGTTAATAAACTAATGCATGTTCAATTCCTAAGAGTTAATAGAATATTCTGCGAAGCACCCTTATCACAGAAATATGTCCCAGCCTGGTTACAGACACCTGCATCCTGTAACCCCCCTGCTTCTACCTTGGGAGAGACTTCGGTTTCTTCCCAGGTGTTGCTGAAAGGGCTAGTAGTCGGGGTTTTGTTGGTGTGTTGTTAAGCGTTGAACCCTGGGTCTTCCCCTATGCCAACAAATGGTTCTGTTGTCTGGACCTGAAACTATGATTGTTGGGACCTGAAACTGTGATTGTTGGCACCTGAAACTGTGATTGCTAGGAACTAAAGTAAAGAAAAAGAAAAGCTATGTGCATAGGTCTATTGTTGAAGTGCACAATAATCTACTTGAATTGCAAAGATTTGTGCCAAGAAAGTAAGTTGTTCTGAAGAAAAGAGGTAATATTCTAAAAGAGGCAAGATTTTTTCTTTGGTAAGAGAAAGATAACTGGAAATTTTTGTTTTGAAAGCATGAATTTAAGTATGTTTAATAGATTATGTCCTAGTCTGAAGGCTAGGGAGCAGTTGAAATAAATAGTTGTTTTGAGTAAATTTAATGGAAATGAAGAAAGATATGTTATTCCTATGCATATAAAGAGTTTTTGGACTAATAAGTGGATGCAAAAACCTAGAAAGATTTTTTGTAGATTGCAGGTCCAACACTATGATCCTAGGGGAAGTGCATAGTATAGAAAATATTGGGGAACATTTAAGATAAAAAAATGATTGACTTTGTGTTATAATTGTAGAAGGCTGGGACATCTTGCTAAGGAATGCCCTGAGGTAGGCCCTATTTGTATTTGTTGTAAGGTTGTTGGTCATAAGGTTGGGATTGTCCAAGGATTATTGCTAAAGTTGAAGGGAGGAACATAAGACAAGAAAATTATGAAAAGAGTCAAGAGACTAAGGGCATGTTATAAAGTCATAAAGAGAAAAGGTAACTACTGTACCTATTATTGTTCATGGAACATCAACTGAAGAAGAATTTGAAGTCATTAGGTTTGTTGAGGACAATGCCACTTTACCACTTTTGTTAGGTAAGACTTGGATTGAGAAGGATCATATCAGAAGGAAAGCAGAGGAAGAAGATACAAAAAAGAAAAGGTAATAATTAAGGGATCTCATAGCTAGGAAAATAGAGAAGCTAAGAGAAGAACGAGAGGATAAGTCAAAGCAATAGAGAAAAGTAACAATGCAGGAGGGACATAAAGCAAAAGAATTAGCTATCAAGGTTGAAATAATAAAAGAAGGATTGAAAGACCTATCTATCCAAGAGAGAAGTGTGACCACTCAGGAAGTGTTAAGAAAATGTATATTAACTTCAGAACCTTTGAGGGTACCTCAACAGTGTGAAGACACTACGCTAGGGGAAGATAATAATAAAAATGGAAAGAGGATTCCAGAAAGAGTTAAAGAGACTCAGATAATTGGAAATAAGGAAAGGAAGCTCAATTAAAATAAGGCTAAGTTGGAAAATCTACAAGAAGTTAAGGAAACTAGATGGAAGGCTTCGTAGACTGAAACCTTGCAAGAGGCAAGTTCGTAGGGTTTGAACCTTTCTGGAACAACAGGTCCTTGCAGATTTGGACTTCGCCCTGGCGAAGTTATATAACCGTTGGAGGCTCCCCGTCCATTAGAATGACACTTCATAACAGTTAGGAAATGCATTTATGGGTTTATAGACTGATTTTGGACGTTAAGACCATGCCATAACAACTATATTTACATCAATGGAAGTGTTTAACTCTAGTTCCCGTCTATTGGAATATCCTTCATGCCACCCCACTTACTTAACTCGTCGATCATGGCATTGGGACCACTTTTTTCTACCCGTGACTGAATGAGCTAAGTCGAGAATTGTCCAAGTGTTGAACTGTGCTCCATGTTGTTATCTGAAAGTATACCCCGCCTATTTGTTTGTCTATCCATTGTCTATTAAAAACTAGAATGTTAGGCGAACCCAACGACTTTGAAAGGTTAGTCGAGAAATTTATTAAGAAACTCATGGTTGACAGACCTGTATCTGAAGATATTCAAGCGTCATGGAATAGGGGACTACAGGATTCCCCTTCGACCGGATGTCATTCCGCCCACATCAAACCCATAACTAAACAAAGAAGCAAGCATCGCAGTGATATGGCTAACGTGAAGCAGATCCCATCAGTCGTGCCTAACTATATTTTTCCTCTAGCTGGCACTGTTAACCGTGACAATAGCCCTCATGATTTTGAGTACTCTATGTTCACTGCATTCCAAAAGGAATTCACATAGTAGGGAGTCAGTTAGGGCAGATCCCTTTGTTGAAGCACAGTGAATTTAACTAAGGAGACTGACGGAACTATGCCACGCTATCTCCTCACCATTACTTAATGAAGACAACCAGAACGAAACCTTGCCTCGTCCCACAACCATGGATCAAGGACCTGACACAGTAAACCATATTAAACATAATGAAGATTCTACATTTTGGACGCCACCAGGAGGTTAACGCTCGCGTTAAACTCTTTCTTTTGTGCTATCATGGAGGATATCTATGGCTTCACAAAATAATTACTGTGGATCTGAAGCTGATCTACCAGATCACAGGTTTAAGTTTGAAGTGTCCTAACACACACATGCAGTTCTTCTCCACGTCCAATCACACATGTCATTGATGAAAATAACTTGTCTTTAGTCCAGAAGGACTTCTCTATTAATGGTATCTCATAAATAATTATTAACAAAACCAAAAAAGAATTACTTCTTGCAACAACCATCGACCTCTAACTAGTTGGTCGACATTCTTATTTATAACATAAAATTCAACTGAAAATAACGGCTAAGTGAAGTTTAACAAAACAAAATTCGCCACATGGAGTCCTCTTCTAACAGTTTTTGTAACAGTCAACTCGAGATACCACTTGAAAGGGTGAATTTCCTCATACTCTGACCAACTAATAAACAAATCCTCTCAAGTTTGGTCCCATGGAAATCTGTGCTTCTCCATCGGAGTCGCGCAAATTCCTCTGATCTCCACTGCATTCTCTCAGTACTTCAATAGAATGGTATTTAACTGCTATAGCATAGCCCGAGCTATAATCGGATGTTCCATAAATATTTTCACTTGTCCTGGCATTATGTCGGCCACCTTCGCTAGCTCTTCGGCCAACAATAAATCTTGCTTGGTATGCGATTTGACTATGTCTCACAAGTCGATGAAGCTGTCGGGGGTGCCGAACTTGGGGATTTTGATATCCTTCATCACTTTGTTGATTTTTCGGACTTGGTTTCTCCTGGATTCCTCGATGAAGTCACAGAGCCAATGTTGCTCAGTAGTCAGAGATATCTTTCCTGCACTTGGGATTAAAATCATTTTTTAGAAATTGCTTACAGAACAATCCTCGGAAAAATGTATAAAAAATGTAAGAGGGAAGAAAAAAAGACTGATGCATACCTGTAAATCTCGCTCAACATGGTTGTTTAATACTTATGTGATCTCTACAACCTTTCGGATTACATGTACCATCTTTGTTGGCACTGCCATTTTCTTCAGTTGGGGTGGGTTACATCTGCGTGTCACACCATGGTAGATCAGGTACAGAAAACATGAGAGTCAAAGTCACGCCAATGGTTGGTTGTCCATTGGGGTAGGGAAAGGATGTTAGAGCCGAACATGTGCCAAAAGTACGAGTAAGTTGCCAGAAGATCGGATATTGTTATAAATGAAGTCTTTAAATGCTTATGATTGAGGCATATTTCTCTCACGGGAGTCGCATCAACAAGTTCATCAACCATCATCGACTCATTATGGAGGCTGGTGTAAATGAAAGGAATCAAGATGATCATACCACACATCCTCCATAATTCCTATCGGCTTCATCTCGCATGCCCTGGGTCATACCCGTCGCACAGATGTGGCACAATAATTCTTTGAAATGTCCTGTCACAAGGCATTCAGTGTCCCCTGGCACGTTTCAGCTCCCTTCCCCGCTCCATTATAAATTATAGATGTTCTGTAAGAGTTCTATTCATTTCGTTGAGCTTATGCACTAGTGGAGATTCGTCTTGTGAGCCCAATTTGATCAATCTCCGTGTTTTGTTCTTTTGTCCAGTCACAAATGTCTAAGAAAATACGTTGTCATGCCATGGGATCTCCTTAAAATGCCTGGGACTACATCAGAGTGCCAAGCATGATCCCCAACATGCATGGGACTCGTTCTTATTGGCAACGGGTATTCCTGAGGTTCCAAAGGAAAATTTTGACCTTCATGTGGAAGCTATAGTGTCGCTCTGTGTAGATACCGAAGTGGAAGAAACTACGCCAAAAGGACACAGGTTTGAGAACACGGCCCCTGCACAGCAGATACTGTGAAGGAGAGGGAGGCCTAAAAAAAAAAAGGAAGCTGGNATCGAAGAGTCCTTAATGCGCGTTATTCGGCTCGAACCGGTCAAAATTGGAATTCAGGGAAGTGGGAGAAAAACAAGAAGGATGGAAACATGTGGATATAATGTTCGATATGCTAACCAGCAGCTGGAACACACACAACTTTCCATAGCTGAAATTTACCAGGAGAATGGAGAGTTACAACGACAGTTGGCGGAAAAGAACCCTGAGGTATTGGAAGAACAAAACATGAAAACACCTTCGATAAGAACAAGATATGATCGTGCAGCTACGCGAAGCTCAAAGGGTATCTAAAGAATAGAACTTGAAAACACCCAAAGGAGCGCGGAGCATCTCGGGAGAAAATACGCATGCAGAAAAGACATTAATGGTAGACAGTGTTTTGTTTTCTCGGACGTGACGCATAATTTTTTGATAAATTTCCTTGTTTGTTGTGAAAATTTTCATGTCCTCAATGTGACCGGTTCAGTTGGACAAAAGGTGTTGGTAGTGTTTATTGTGTGTAACCTAAACCCAACGAGAATCTTAATATATATAACTTCGAAAATTTTCCGAAAGGATTCAATTCATATAAATTGAATGCATTGTTTCCCTCTTTGTGCGTAAAATTGTGGTCTTGTCTCGACTTATTCTAAATTAGCCTTGATTTTGTAATTAGCATAGCTCTGAGTTGCTTTGTATTTTGGTTGATATTTTCCTAACAAAAACTCCCAACATCGATTGATGCTGACGTGGCATCACTGACTCGAGACTCATTAAATAAAACATGGAAATTAGTTCGTGGGTAATGGTCAGACGGGACTTTGTTTAATTCGAATGCACTAAACTGATATTAACATTGTGACTGCTGATGGCGGGTGAGTATTAGGGATTGTCCTTCTAGAATAAAACTAGTGCGCAGTTTCTT
>SNQJ01S0065208.1:40560-89307 GCA_010110895.2 Picea sitchensis | reverse complement strand
TCGCTATTTCTTTTGGTAAAGTTTTACATATGACAACATGTCTATAATTAGGGGCCATTTGTCTCATGGTAACTGAATACTATCCACTATCTTATTCCTAAGCCACTCTAAGACATGTAGTAATAATCACTTAGAGTCTTGCTATCCTATAATGCAAGGTTAGAGGTGCCAGGCCTATAGAAGCCTAATCCCATAAGTGTAAGTAGCATTATACAATCTACAAAGAGAAAAATAACCCTATTCAGAAAACATAGGGAAAGTGGATTACTTCGGCCACAAATTAAAATTACACCGTGAATCTATAGTGTGCAGAGGGTTAATCTATTAGAGGTTCATGTTATGATCATTTGCACACAACTCGTTAGGTAACGTCAAGGCCAACCGTCTTGGTGTTTAATGCAGGGTAGTCAGACTCGGCATGTAATGGTGGTTGCCTCGCCATCATCAATGTCCTTAGCTGCCGATACAAGTGGAAGGAACTATGCCTTAAAGGCATGTCTGCACATTTAATACACCTAGGAAAATGTCTATTCGACACAGACATCGACTGGCGTGCTTCAAAGGAAACGTTGACACCTTCCCCATAATCACATGGTCTATGTACGAGCTCCTTCTCTACTTTTTCTCCATTCGGAGGTTACTCCCACGCCTTTCATTCTCATTCGTCTTTTGGTTTGGGTGAGAGAGGGTTCACCGTCTCAGGCCTTTCTGTTTGCACCCTGGTTAAGGTTTTTGTGAAAAATGTCATAGACCTAGACCTTTGTTGGCTCAAGCCTCATGTATGGAGTACATGGTTCCGTCTCTATGCTAAGTGCATGGAGGTTGTTGGTGGTGCTTCCCGATAGCCATTCTGTGTGGTAAGTTTATCTTTGGCTCTCTTTTTATTTACATTTTTAAAACAAACATTTTGCCTTGTCTGTGGTTCTGTGCACACCTTTGTTCTTTGATAATGTCTTCATCTTATTTCCAGGGTACTGTGTTAGAAAAAAAAGAGTCGGGTTCTATTTGGTAAGGGTTTTGTCTCCTATCCTAGCTTATCCCTATTACTGCACCATATGTCTTATCGGGACCGAGCCATTACTCGTATGACACGTCTTTCATGAAAGTTGAGAACTTATTTGGTTAAACCCCTTGCTATTATTCATTTGTATCCTTCATCGGATAGTCCGTTACACCCTTGTTAGTTTGTTTCCTAGTTCGGTTAAACCCTTGTTATTATCTCCTGGTCTCCTCCGTTGGATAGTCCGTTAAATCCTTGTTATTGTTTCATGGTATTTTGTGGTTGAGTTTAGTGTTAGCTGGTAGCATCGATTTAGAAGTGAAGTTCTTCCCATTGGTTGAACACGTTTAATCTCTTCTGTTTAAGTTGAATGCATGAAGGTTTATGTTTACCATGCATAGTTTTTACCCCTTTTATTCTTTCTATTATTCCTGTATTATCCCTTCAGATTATATATTGGTATCTATTACTAATAATGGGCCCCTGGATGTGCGAGGGTACCCATCAGGGAGGCACGAACACCCTTTCCCCTCTCACTCCAGGTGATGTAGCACGACAACAGAAGGCATACATCCTCTGCTTCAGTTAAGTATTCAACAGGCCCTTTTCTAGTCATTTTCTATTTTGTAACTTAAATACCTTATCCTGTTTGGTTATGTTTTAATGCTTCTCATTACTTTTGTGCAAGTGTAGGCATGTCGAAGCATGGGGACGCCCTCCTTGCTTCGTCAAAAGGTATTCGGGTTCCTACACAGTTTCTCAGTTATTTGTCGTGATTCAAACCCCGCTGAGAGGTTAATTTCAAGTTCTGGGGTACGCCCCAAATTGTATAAAATGATTTCTAGTATACCGAACCATCGCACGGTGTGCGCCTGGTTGGAATTTGGTAACTATACCGTCGATTGTTAAAACAATATAGTGCTCATTATATCATGTGTATTATATCTGTTGGGGGCTTGGAACTCTGAAGTATTCTCCTCTGTATAATATAAATTTGGTTTTCTGTTCGGGCTATCATAGTTATTTTGTTCCAGAATTGAATCTCATTATTGGATGTATAACCCTTTCCGAACTGAATCAACCATGCATAGTGATTACGCCTAGGGTTTGGTTCTTTCCCAGAATTAATATGGTTGATGATTCCAGTTTTTCATTTATGTTCCAATGGAAGAATTAACTAGTTTCAGTTTCACGCATCACAAGTCATTTACCTTCTGTTTTTCAATTATAAATGTTGAATAACCTTTATTGATCAGCTTACCCGTGGAAAATAAACTTCATTATTAGTTTGGATTCACGCCTCGTATGTTGTCTACCTTCTATGTCCATTATCATGATCCAATATGCCCTTAACAGACTGTTCACCAGTGAATTAGATAGCTTCAATGCAATTTGTGTACTATTTTCCTTCTGTTTTTGTTATCGCTTATCATATAAGTTCCTTATAGATCTATGCACCAGAAGGTTCGATGGTCATCATTATTCATTATGATTCCTGCTTTATTACCTTCTGTTTCTATTATCATTATTAAATAAGTCTCTACAGGACTGTTTGGGTTACGTATCAAGAAATCTTTTATCCTCTGTTCTTTAATTACTTATATTGATGAAAACCTCTATGGGTCTGCTCACATGAACAAGACAAAGCCTAGTCAATACGATAGAACCTGTGGTTTAACTGTGGGTAAACATTTGCTTCCAGGGTCTTCCCTTGCTATCGTATCTATCTCAATTTATGCATGTAATATAACTAATATATATATATATATGTTCAATGACTATACCAATTTATATGTCTGTCGATTAGTACTTCACTGTTGTAGAGTATACTTGTTGGATTTATGAATGTATGCTTAGTCGCAAGGGATCATTGTTTATTAGTGGCATCCATAGGAAAACTAAAACAAGACAATCTGTTATGGGATTTGTAACTATTATAGAATTCATTTTGTTGTTAATACATTCCAAAAATCTTAATAATTTACCCAGTATTAAATCTAAATAAAAAGGGTCCAATTCCAGCCAAACATTCAGAAGTAAACAATTATATCTTTCCCACAACATTCGACCAGAAACAAAATCGTATAAAGAAGTAAAAAAAATTCAATACATGATCATTTGACTAGAGCAAGGTAGACTTACATATCTGAACTAGATTTTACAAGAAGAGGAAGGGAGTAGCCATGTTCCTCCCAACCATAGAACAGGGTAGCCAATCTACTTGCCTAATTCCCCCCCTAGCCTGACCATGAATCCATGAGGGCGAATTGAAATCTCCTCTCCAGCAATGTCCTTTAAATATCAACAGTATTCCCCTTGCCTCACACTCACACAGTAGTGTTCATAACAACAAGAACAAAATTTCTTAGTCTTTTCCCCAGCATACTTGGCAGCGTCATGCCTCCTCACATATGCTCTTTTATTAGTTTGCCTAGGACTTTTCCCTCTCTTGGGGAATTTTCGCAGCTTTTCTAAATCCATGATTTTCAGGGCGCTTCCATTGCCCAAATCATTGATTTTCCACTTGTAATAATCAACCCATAGTTTATTTCAATGTGTTCCCCACTCATGGAGTCATGGTCACCTAAATTCAACATGGTTGCTCCATTTGTTCCCCTGCAATCAATATAAAATATTCTTTTCTTTCCTTTTTCATACAAGTGTCATAGTAAAGTAGATAGTTGGGACAAATCATATCTCTGCCCAACAGTCAAATCATTTATTACAATCATAAAATTAGAAATTCAAAATTGCCATAATTGGCAAAAAGTTTCCAATTTCGGAATTTACTAAAAACGGAAATAAATTTCCAGCATTTTTAGATTCTAAATTATTTTGTCCAATTTCTTTATTTTGGGGATGTCACAGTAGTCTTGTTCAAGGCTCTTAAATTTACCCACATACACCATATACCATCTTTATCTGGTACCAAACCAATTGGTGACCTACATGGCGATGTGCTTGGTTTGATGACCTCTTTGTCAAGCAACTCTTGGGCTTGATTTCTGATTTCAACATTCTTCATGACTGACATCCTGCACATGTCAATGTTTGGAATAGGACCATCTTGTTGCAATAGAATCTCATGTTGGATACCCCTTTTAGGAGGAAATCCCCTTGGTTCCTGAAACATCTCAACATTTTCGTTAACAACCTCATATACATCAAATTGTAAATTTGCATCACATCCTTGGAAAATTTCTTCTTCATAATTTTCTTTGGGTTTAATCATCAAAAGTACAAGGTTCTTACTAGCATTGACTAGTCTCTTCATTTGTCCAACATTTGTAAGTGACAAATTCATCTTCTTTGTATGTGCTCTAACAATGTACTGAACTCCATTTTTAAACAAACGATACTTGTTCTCATGACGATGAAAGATGGCTCTCCTATCATATAAGTATGGGGTTCCCAACACAATACCACAAATATTGAATGGAATAACATCAAGCTACACCTCATCTATATAGTTTGCAGTGATGGCAAATATAGGTTTACACCTTCTTGTCACATGCAATTTGGCATTGTCACATATCCAACTTAAAGGGTATGGTTTAGGATGTGGATTATTTTCCAAATTCAATTTCTTGATAGTGTCTTCAGAAATGAGGTTTGATTGTGATCCCGTATCAAAGAGTGTATCTATCTTGGTATGTTTTGAAATTACCCTTATGTGAAAAATCTCTATTCTTTATTTTTCATGTTGAGATACATTAATGCTACTACTACTTGAAGAACTAGTACTTGCAATAGAATTCTTACCTTGAAAACCCATGGCTATGATTTTTGTTTCATCTTCCGAATCAGATCCTAAATCTTGTTGTACAGTTGCAACAATGTTTGGTTTCTCTTTGTTTTTTAACTTTTTGGGTCTCTTTTCAGGATTAATTTTCCGACAATGGTCTTCATCATGGCCATCCTTTGAACAATGTTTACATGATATTTTCTCTCTCTCTTTCTTGACTGAAGAATTTTTCTTTCCATTTCCTTCAAACTTCCTCTTTCCCTTGTCTCCATTATTAAAACACTTCTTGTTGCCATCTTGAGGATCATTCCTTCCTATTTCCTCTAAATGATTTTCCTATACACAAACTTCATCTATATTTGAAGGGTTAAACATAAGTATTGTATGCCTCAAGTAGCTATGAAAACCTCCAATGTATTTGAGTAAAGTTTCTTGAGAAGAAAAATCTATACCCAAAACCAAATATCTTCTCTTAAATTCTTGAGTGAAGCTTTGCACATCTTGTCCTTTATCTTGCCTAAAGTTTTTCCAATCCATAATAACTTTCTGCATGTATGCTAATGGATCAAATTGCCTTTTAATTGCAACAATAAAATCATTCCAAGAGGATAAAACTTTACCATGTTTCTTCATGTCCTATTGAGTTTTGGCTTCCCGCCAAATGAGTGTTGCACTATCCAATCTTAAAGAAGCAAGTTGAATCTTAGTTTCATCATCTTGGATTCTTTGTAACCTACAATACACATCAATATGACTAATCCATTTATCCAATTTCTTAGCATTTACCTCTCCATTGTACATAGGCAATTCAAACTTAATATCAAGCTTAAGAAGAGGAGTTTGTAAAGGATCTTTACCATGTTCTTTTGGATAATTTGGAGGTGGTTGTGAAATGGTGGAAGAGGTGGAATATGGAGGTGAAGGAGGTGGAGAATCACCATTCCCTCCATTTCCCTTTGGAGTTTTATCACCATTGTCTCCATTTCCCTTTGGAGGGTTGGAGATTTCACCTTGCAATCTTGCATTTATTTCTTCAAACAAAACTTTCACCATCTCAGTGATATCATAGAAAGATTTTATGAATTTTTCCTCCTCTGAAGGAAGAGTTCCATGACACTCCTCATGAGCCATACTTGGTGAATATCTCCTTGAAGATTGAGGTGATTTGATATCTCTCCTTATTGATATTTGAGAACTTGGCTCTACAATTTGACCTTCTCCTCTTGTGAGCTTCAACCTTGTAAGCATCATAAAACAAAAGACTTTCAAATAATCAAGCCTTCAAAAACCTATGCTCTGATACCAACTGATCTGAAATTGAAATGGGTTTGTTTTCTTTTAAAATTGCAAGTGTAAAAATGGTATGTGTTTGGGTAATTGGATCAAGTCACTAACACATAAGTTTAATGATTTTATACTTAATCATGAGAAACATATCATGCATATAAAAACCATCAAAAATGAACACATAACATAGCAAATGATAAACGAGTTCACCCCTCTCTTGGGCTACATATCCTAGTCAATCTTCCCTTGGATCATTTTAATTATGATTAAAAATTTATTTTACAGTGCTCAGAATACAAAATAGATGGCTTCAATGTCTCCAGAACATCCAAAAACCCCTAGTTGGGATTTTTCTGCAACTGGTTTGGCCAAAAAGTGAAGAATTTACACCTCCTGGAAGTTTTCCCCTTCAAGCTCGTTGTACCTTCTTTCCAATTTGCACCCTCTATGTGATCACCCCAACCTCTATGTGTTTTTCATGCCAAAACCTAGCACATGCAGCAATCCCGCAAAACGGGTGAAATTGTAGGATTATTTGTGTCGGCCCCCAATCCTCGATAGAGAACCCAATCGTATGGCCCCATGTGGCCAACAACCTAACTGTCGGTGCACCCGTCGGCTAGCTCCTTTGTGTGAAGGTTTGGTCATATGGTAATAATTCATGTGCCTGAGGCTATGTCCTGGAGGATTTTTCGCACCACTGGTTATATGGTATGGTCGTGTTGTATAAACTGGGGGCTAAAATTTGAAACCCTGCGTTGGTGGTATTATGGAGTTTGGTCATGTGTGGTGCGATGGACCAGGGGTTTAAAATCCAAGTGCTAACATTTTCCATCAACGGTTATATTTTTGGTTGTATTGTATKCTATGGACCGGGGGTTGGGGGTTAGCCCCGACCCTTTTATCCRTCGTCCAAAACATAGTTTCATTTCAAATAATTTAATTCTGACTATAGAGTTAAGTAACACCCACGGGCGGGATAGTAGCCCACGCCCTGCCAAACCCTTGATGTTTCCATCCAGAGGTTGGGGCTTCACCTCCCGTGGACTTCACCAATGTTTACACTCTAGAGGGGTGCCATGTGGCACCATATCACTTTCCAAACATATGACACATGTCAACAACTAATTTTCCCACATGTTTGCCACATAGTTTTCCCAGTCAGCATGCCAACTCATCACTGTTAGGCCACTGTATAGTCATACAGATTGTACAGTCAAATTCCATGTCAACATTGTATGGACAGTACAAATTGCATAGTCAACAAAATTTTGCATGTTTGGAAAAATGAACAAAACAAAATATTTCACTCATACGACGTCTATTTGAACCCATTCAAGTTGTGTTGGGATCATGAGGATGAGACCTACGCACGTGTCCATTTTGAAGCAATCCCGAGAACTTTTATTTTTGAGCAAACCTTGATCCCATGGATCACTTACACACTAAATGAGACTTCTCAAATTCAAACACCATGAACAATGCCTCAAACTGCCATAAATTCCCTCTCTTAAGGGTCTTTGGCCCCATAGTTTGAATATGGGCTTAAGTCCTTAACTATGGTGTGTGAAGGAAAACAAGGGCATCAGGACCTAAAACAATATTCTTAAGCTTAAGTGCCATGAATGAGGCTCTAAGCCACCATAAAGGCCCTATGTGGGGATATTTGGCTTCTAAATGGGATATGAGTGTTATTAGGAGAATATATGCACCATGGATGTATCTTGAAACCCTTACAATAGTTGGGGGCATAAAATAAGGACCTTAGGCCCTGAAAAAAAAACCTGTTCAACTCAATCACAATGAATGAGTAATCAAACTACCACACAAGCCTTTTCTAGGTGATGTTTGTGTTTTGAGTGGAATATGGGTGTCATTAAGAGAGATTATGCACCATAAATGGGTCATGTGGCCTTAACCATAGTTGAGTACATAAAATAAGGACCTTAACCCATAAATAAATCTTTCTAATATCAATGTATATTAATAAGGCCTTGAACCATAAATCACACCCTCTCAAGGGTATTTTTGCTTTCTAAGTGGGGATATGTTTACCATTAGTATAATTAGAGTACCACATATTGAAGTCTCAAGGACTTGGCCATGGTTAGGGGAGTATAGAAAGGACCTTAAACCTGGATCAAGTATTCTTAGTCTCAAGTTTGTGAACAAGGCCTTGAACCCCACATAGGCCTTATGTGTGGGATCATTCAACTTAAAGTGGAGATATGGGCACCATTAAAAGATTTTGTGCACATATATTGGTCTCAGGGCCTTGTCCATGGGTCAATAAATAAAATAAGGGTATTGGTGCCCTAAACAAATATTCTTAGGCTCAAGGTCCATGAACAAGGCCTCAAACCACCATGCATGCCCTTGCTATAGGACCTTTGGCCTTTGATTAGGATATGTGTTTCATTAGGAGGTTTTGTGCACCATATATGTATCTTGATTCCTTGACCATGGTTACAAGAGGATATCAAGGAACTTAGGCCCTAAATGGTACTTCTCGAGCTCTAGTTCCATGAATGAGGCCATGAACCACCACAAAGTCCCTCTCTTAGGGACATTTTGCATAGTAGTCTAGATATGAGTACCATTTGAAGGTATTTTACGCCACATATGGGTCACAAATCTTTCACCATGGTTAGGGAAGGAAAACAAGAATATTAATCCATAAACAAAGATTCACAAGCTCAAATGACATGAACAAGGCCTCAAACCATCACATAGGCCCTTGTTGGGGGAGCTTTAGCCTCTAAGTGGGATATGGGTGCCAATAGAAGGTTTTGTGCACCATATATGGGTCTTGATTCATTAACCATGGCCATGGGATTATAGAAAAGGCCTTAGGCACTAAATGATTATTCTTAGGCTCAAGTGTCATTAACATTGCCTTGAATCACTGCATGGGACCTCACAAGGGGATATTTGGCCTCCAAGTGGGATATGGGAACCATTAGGAGGTTTTGTGCGTTGGGATGTATATTAGGGCCTTGACCATAGTCAAGTAAGGAAAACAAGGGTCTTATGTCCTAAATAAATATTATTAAGGTAAAATATTAGGAACCAGATCTTTGGGTCATCTTTGGACTCTAAGTGGGATATGTGCATCATTAAGAGGTTTTGTGCACCAAGAACGGATATTTGTGGCCTTAACCATGGTTGAAGGAGGAAAATGATGGCCTTATGCCCTAAATGATGCTTCTTAGGCTTAAGTTAAAAGAACAAGGCCTTAAATCACCACATATGCCCACTCTTAGGTTTCGTTCCCCGTCAAGTCGGGATATGGGTGCCATTATAAGGTTTGGCTAAGAAGGGTCCATCTTAGGGCCTTCATAATGGTCAAGGGAGGAAACCAAGTCCTTCAGCCTTAAAGGAAGTTTCACGGGCTAAAGATATTCTTTTGTAAAAGGAAATTGAAGGCCCTTTTAATTCTATGTCTATGAAATGTGCATACATCATGGAACATGCATGCAACAAAAAAAAAAGTTCATTTTAAAAAAAAATCCTATCCATATCTTTTTTTTTGGACAATATTTTTAAATATTCTACACTTGTTCATTTATGATGAAAGTACACAATCTTATAAATCTAACTATCCAAATTCCAAATATACAATTTAAAAAATATAATAGTCTTTTTCTATTTTTTTATTTATTTTCCCTTTTACATATACCATAATCATAAAATAGGCCAAGGGATTAGTTTAACCAATTGCCACCAATGTTGTTAGGAAATTGAGTATTTATGTGCTAAGGTGCTCCATTTGAATCCTAGTAGGTGAGGTGCACTAGTATACATTTGTAAATTTACTATGAATGATATCTGATATCTATAAATGTGTTGAAGAGACCCTTGAATTTTATGTAAGGTTTTCCTTGGAATATATATATATATATATATATAAATTTTATTATGTTATTTAGTCTTCAATTTCTACATTAATATTTCTTGTAATTTCAAGGTTTCATTGATTTCATTTAAAAAAAATATTTTTTTGGAAAATTATCTTATACAATTTTTGTTTGCATTTGTACAATTAATTTTTCATTTAATTTATATCATTTAAATATAAAAGTAATGCCTTAAACATAGTTATATAAAACATTCATTAAAAAAATTTATACATTCAAAAAAATCACTTATACCTTAAATCATTTCTCCAAGTCAAAAATTTGTTGTTTTACCATATTTTCATTACCATTAACTATGTCATGAGAGACCATTATTATTATTATGCAATAACCCAAAAATTATATAATTTTAAAGCTGATCCATATACATTTCATAAATGAGATAAAAATCCATGTAAGACATGTGTTCCAACTTTTATTTTTTTATGATTTTTTATTTTTTTATTTTATGAGGATATTCTTGGTTTATTATTTTATGAGGATATTTTTGGTTTATTCTTTTATTTATGGTTTATTCTTGTTTTCATCATGGTGTGTTATTTCACAACCCAATTAGTTTAAAAAAATTCCTGTATTAATTATATTCATGTAAGTAGAACACTACAGGATGCATTTAGCCTTTATTAATGATATTCATTTATTAATGATATTCACTTAGATCAAACCCTACAAGACAAGATGCATGCAAATTGATTTTATCGTATTTTATCATATTTAATGGAAATTGATTTTATCATATTTGAAAAAGTGCAGATAGGGGAATATCATGGATACAATATTTATGGGTTTCAAAGAAGAACTCCAGTATCTGTATTATGCAGTGTGCACTTCATATTCCTAGGAGAACTATAGTTTTTCTCTTATTAGTCCCTGCCGAAGGTGTAGAGGGACTATAGCGATCGATAATTCGTTGACTTCATATTAATTTGTCCTTTGACCACAAATATTTGTATAATATCTATTGTTGGAGCTAGGGAACTAAAAACTTTGATTTTTCTATAATAAAAAATAACATATATGTCATGATCTAATTGGATAACAGATTGGAGGTCTTATTGATGACTTCGTTATTCCCAATGTTTTATATGTTACCATATCCAAAGTTTTTATCATCATACGGTCTTTCTGAGTTGTTATTAGTTCCCTGTTTTTTTCTTGAAATGTTTGGATATCCAAAATTTTGAAGATAGATAGTCACTTTTTTATAAGTTTTGTCGTTTGAATAATTTGTTTTTACTTATATAGGTTATATTGTTCGAACTATTGTTACTAAATTTTTTTTATTTTTTATTTTTTTAATAAAATAATATAATCAATGTTTTGTTTCGTACGTAACTGACTTGGCACAGTGCATTGTTTCTTAAATGTTTATAGATAAGTTCTGACAGACTTAAATGTTTACCTAACATGCTTCACAACCTTAAATGTTTACTTAGTAGGCTTGTTAAAATACATTTTTTTTTCGTTTTTTTTTATATGCAATGTTATTTGCAGTCAATGTGGGCAATATTGTTCTTCAACGACATTGTTAGTTCATTTGTTCATGCTTGCTTATTGTATGTTCACTAATTTATTATTTTCCTGTTGTTCTTGTTCTTGTTTTCCTGATGGTCTTGTTGCAGTTTGCATGCTTGGTGTTCTGCAACCGTGATTGGAACTTCCCTTCTGTCATTCCCCATTGACGAGTGGATTTGGGTGCCGTGTTTATTTTCACTTGTTGTTTGCAGTTTGCAGGTGGGAAATTTGACTACTGGGAATGCCTAAGTCGAAATACTCTTGTAGAACATCTTTGTAATATGATTTCCTTTTGTGATGTGTCACTATTTATGTGATGAAGGTAGGTTCTGTGTCGAACATTGGCCTTTGGACGGTCCTCCCAGCTTTGCATTTTACTTTATAGGTCTCACATCCTAAACTATTTGGTTAACATATGTGTTGCAATACATTTTCCTCCGAAGTTTTTGATACAATCTTGTGTGCAGTGAATTTGGCCAATATTGTTCTTCACTAGCATTCCTAGTCGATTGGTTGGTTCTTTCTTATTTGTTCGTTGGATGTTTCTTATTGTTGTTTGATTCAACTTTGCAGGGTCCGGTTCCTACGACTATAGTTGGGCATTTTGGTGCTTCTTAACTGGGTTGTTATTTGTTGCTTGCTCTTGTTTGCTTAGGCTTTGCAATGTTGGGGTGTTGCATATGCAGTTGGATCTGTTCTTACATTGTTTTGCAATTGGCTCCCTAGAAAATAATATTAAGATAAAATAATATGTAAAATTTTGCAATCAATGTAAATTGCATCTCCTACGGCTTCAACCAGTGTTTTTCGACCTCCAACTATATTTCATAGCTGACGATTTGTTTCCCATGGTTAATGTCTTCCTATGGCTTCATATTTATGAGAGTAAGTGTTTTTGTCTTAATGATAAAGTTCTTCTTTCCCTTTCTTTTTCCTCTTGTAAACTTTCTCGTTTTTACCTTTTGTTCTTTAGCTCTATTGTGCATTTCTGGTTCTATACTTTGCCATGTTTCTGTAGTCGCGGGTTCTCGGGGTGGACAATTGGAAAATCATCATCTCCATATATATTCACATCATGAGTCCAATCGGCCGCCATTCATTTGCATATTTATCCAATTTCTTCTAAACTTGCTCATTTTTCCCTTTTGTTCTTACCCTCTATTATATGTTTCTGGTTCTATACTTTGTCACATTTATGTGCTCATGGGTTCCCGATGTGGCAAAATGAAAAAGCGTCATCTCCATCTATATCTTCACATCATGAGTCTGATCGATCGCCATTCATTTTCATACTTATCCAATTTTATGAACGCGGGTTCGTGGATAGGTGCTATCAAACTATGGTAACTCGTGTTTGGGGTATACATATTGCACCCAGAACTTTCATGCTCTAAACTTCAACCCAAAACTCCTCAAACTCGCAACCTTGCCTCTACCTATGATGATTCTATTTGTCCGACCTGCCTTTCCATACTTAGTCGAGTCTTCAAAGTTTCGCGGGTTCAAGCATTCCCAGGTTCAAAAAATTTTAAAATAATTTTGTCGCTCCCCTCCATCCCTGCCACCTTTTTCCCTTCCCAATGCACATTAATTATACTTTTAAAAGTGTCAACTGACCAGACAGGTTCAAAAATATTGGATTTAATAAAAGGAAAGATCGAGGACATCTCCCATTAAAATGCATAAACAGGCAAATATTATGGGATCTGATAAATATTTTTTCTTGCATTTTGAATTTGCAAAATAAAATATTGGTTATTTTAGTTTTTTAAGGGCATCATCATAGTAACAGTGCAATACTATACTACCATGCTAACATCCATGAGCGTGTCATCCAAAGAGGTCTTGACGTCATGTCCCTCTTTAATAATGTGCATATGCTACAAGTTGTCATATTTGAGAATCTTCTCAGATATGGGAATGTTATTACGTGTTGTTAGTCACTATTCAGTGCACATATTTGAAAAGATTGGCATTAATAAGCGAAAAGATTGGCATTTTGAATTTGCAAAAAAAATGTTGGCTACTTTAGTTTTTTAAAGGCATCATCTTAGTAACAATGCAATATTGTACTACCACGCTGCCATCCATGAACGTGTCATCCACAGAGGTCTTGACGTCATGTACCTCTTTAATATTGTGCATATGTTACAGGTTGTCATATTTGAGGATTTTCTTGGATATGGGAATGTTATTATATGATATTAGTCACTATTCATCTCACATATTCGATAATATTGGCTTTAATAAGAGAAAATATAGAGGGCATCTGCCATTAAGACGAATTAAACAAAAATCTATAGAATATTATACTATCATCCTCCAGCGTTGATTTTAAATACTTGTTCCCATTTCTCTCTATCATCAAAGAGTTGGGATTTAGGGTGCCTTCGTTCTAATGTTCCTGTTCATGGACATGTAAGACACCTTAGAGATTTCATTGAGGTCCAATTGAAAGATGAGAGAATGGTTTTATGTGACGTGATATTTGAGCCAAAAAAAAACTATGTTAGCCAACATAAACTCAAACAGGGAAAAACAAAACAAGTATCTTGTGATTGGTGTTCTCCATCTATTCGATGCTTTGGTTGGTTGAAAGTCCTGCATGGATATTTGTTTGTTGATCTTCTTTGTTTTATTCCTGGGAGTTGGAAGGGATTTTCAGGTCACCTGCAAAATCCTCCTTCCTTAAAGTATATACTTTCTTCCAACAACACAGATTTGGCAAGTGTATCAAATTCTACATAGCACGCAAGAATTTGTCTTCCTTCAGAGGAGTCGCACTTACCGTGGCAATGAAATGGTCTGTAATATTTTGAAATGACGTGAAATATTAATCTATTCGCAAATGTACTCAAAAGGAAATTATAGATTTGGATCGTCGCAAGTAAGAGAAACTGTATGGGTGGTTAAAACGATATACTAAAATTACAGAAGTTTCTATTGCAAAGTTTGTTGAGTTACTTCTAGGTGTGGTAAGAAACTTGACAGAAATCCATATTCTTTGTCAAATTGTGTTCGTTGTCCTCTGGATGTAGTTACAGACTCCACATACAATCAATTGTCTATCGCTACTACACATTTTTTATTTTACTACTCCTATGCATATGATTGCATCTGGGTCGATGGGTTGCGCCTATTTACATGAATATTCCCCTCCTACTTGAAGGTGAGTATATAACTAGGGAACGACGGTGTCAAAACTTTCTAATCCCTGCATCGACATGTAACTGGAAAACTTTAATGGGAAGGAATTCTGGATTATGGACTTTGCAACACTTTCTGAGGATTACTTTATACTACCACCTTCTACAAGAAGTTTTGCGTGTTCAGGTAATGATTTGGTTTCTGAAACTCACCTTTTACTACCACCTTCATGTAATCATTTTATTTCATTCTTTAGAAGAGACCTTAATGTAGTGGTGTGTTTCCAGATCTATTTCCACCTAATGTCAATCTTCTTGTTGTTTCCCTTGCTTTGGATAACGAAAATGCATTTCTTCTGTTGCAGTTGATACGATATTTGAAAAACAAAAATGTTCAAACCATACAATTTCTTATTTTTTAAAATACAAAACAACGTATTTTTTTAACATACGGTTGTTCGAAAAGTTTCAAGCGTTGTTTGGGATTCACTTCCTTCAAGGAAGTTAATTAATCACAAAATTAATATTGTTCGTGCCAATGGAATTGAGTCATCATCCACTACGTCAATTGCATTAACACTGTGATGTCAGATAATAGATGTCTGACATGTACCTAATGTCAAGTTCATTATCATACAGGACACCCAACGTCCAAATATTTATGGACTCAAAGCAACATTGTATATTTCATGAGAAAGAAACACTAAATACGATGTTCTTTGTAGGTCTGACAATCCTGCAGTTTAAGTGCTTTGGCAATGAAAGCCCTACTTTTTCATCGCATTATCGCACTGCAATTAGTAGCACTATTCCCATCGCCATCGCTAATGTCAATGTCTGAAGCTGAAGCTATCTGGAGCCTAGGGTCACCGCCTATGTGGATGCCTGGAGGTGAAACTACCTGGAACCTGGTATCACAACTTCTTAAACTTGACATTGGTATTAGTAGTGATAGAAAGTTGATTATATGTCGAGTCTATTACTACATCTAGAGGTCTCTCAACACTATTTGACATAGAAACTGGTTGTCTGTCAATTATGTTACAACTTTGGCATAAAACATTTTGTAATTTTAGAATGTTGATTCAAACACAGTTTCTCATGTTCATTGGTATCCAATTTTATAGTTTCCTTCTGAGTGTATTCGGGCATGGAGTAATATTTGGCGTCACTTCCGAACAATCCAAACCTTTTTGTGGGCCGCCATGTCTGACACCCCTATGACGAAACATATATTCTAATGTAATCTGTAACATTTGATACACTTGCCAGACCTATGCTGTTGGAAGAAGTTATGTACTTCAACAGAGGAACATTTTTCATCTGGCTTGGACGTCCCTTCCAATTTACTGTAATAAAATAAAGAAGTTCAACATACAAATCTTCAGGCATTCTTTTCAACCAAACAGATGATCGAATACAGGGAGAATAACAGTCACAACATACTTGAATTTTTTTTTTTCTCAGCTTTTGTTGACTAACATGATTTGTTTCCCCCAAAGATGACAAAACATAAAACGACTCGCTCGACTTTGAATTGGGCCTGAATCAAATTGAATTGGGCCATATTTACATCTGAGGATATTGTCTCAAATGTGAATGGTTAGGAACATTACAAGGAAGGCACCTTAAACCCCAAGTTTTCGACGACGGAGGGAAATTAACACTTAACAAAGAATGGAATGTTGAATACCAGCCAATGCAGGCAGGCCATATCTAGAAGAGACAAGCTATTCAAAAAGCTGGGATAGATCTAGTTGGCAGCACCAATGAAGTCCAAGACCCGAAATTGATATTCAACATTTGATCGTCAAGAAGACTATCCACAAGCTTCAGTATTGTACATATTTTTTTGGTCGGTGGCAGCCCAAATCATAGTCATTGTGGAAAATAATCTCATTTGTATTTTGTAACCCATATTATTTGAATATAGAATATTTGTGGTTTTTTTTAATGGTGTTTTCCAATCTCTGGTATTGCTTTTCATTTTATTTAGTACCTTTTTTGTGTGTCGTTAAACATGGACGACAAGTTTTTCTTTATGTTTCCTAGTACTTTGATTTAAATAAGGGCTACTATGTTCGTTCCTTACATTTTACATGGAAAAATAATTTTTCATAGGCCATACTTATGTGGTGCCTGCCCTATACTTAAAGAAAGGAATTAGAGGACCCGTCCTTATTTCATTCTTCGGGTCTCGTAAATAGAATGAATTAATGACTATTACAACAAGGAAACTAAAGTGTTGACATCATGTTCATGTTCAATATCTTGCATATATTTCATATTCTTTTATTGGATGATATCCATGCATATATATATATATATATATATTTATTTTTTTTTCTTTCTTTCTTTCTATTGCTTATTGTTTTCAACGAATTTGCAAACTGAACAACATCCTGCAAATTGGAAGATGATTTACATTTGAACCAGGAATAATCTATTAATATATACTAATATGAAAATTGTTGGAATAAATATAAAAACTTTCTCTTGTCCAAAACTTAGCCAATTATTTGGCCATCGGGTCCCGAGTTTGTGGTATCCAACACCTATGTCCCCTGTTCCATCATATACATCTTGTAGCTAAAGAAATTTTGTGATCTGCAATTTATGCTTTTACTAGTGAGAACTCACCAGGGGTTCGAAGATATTTCCATTAATAAAGGAACAATAGATTTTCTTCCGTGAGATACTTAGCCCTTTTCCCCTTTTCTTCTTCCCATCTATTATCACTTTCTGGTTATATACTTAGTCTCCTTTCTATGATTGTGGGTTCTAGGGTTGGTGAGCTGACATATCTTCATATACATATATATCCTCACATGAAGAATCTAACCGACCATTGTTCCTTTCCATACTTAGCCAATTTTATGGTCGCGGTTGTCGGGTTGGCACTTTCAAACTCTGTTGCTTCTTGTTCTGTTATATACATCTTGCACTCAAAACTTTCATGATTTCAATGAAATTTGTGAACCGAATAATATCCTGCAAATTGGGAGATGGTTTACATTTGAACCAGAAATAATCTATTAATATATATTAATATGAATATTATTGGAATAAATATAAAAAACTTTCTCTTTGCTAATACTTAGCCAATTATCTGGCTACCAGGTACCGGGTTTGCGATATCCAACACTTATATCCCCTGTTCCGTCATATACATCTTGCAGCCAAAGAACTTCTGTGATCTATAATTTATTCTTTTACTAGTGAGAACTCACCAGGGATTCAAAAAAATTGGCATTAATAAACAAAAAGTAGATTTTCTACTGTGAGATACTTATCCCTTTTCCCCTTTTCTTCTTCCATCCCATTATCGCTTTCTGGTTATATACTTAGTCACCTTTCTATGATTGTAGGTTCCAGGGTTGGCGGGATGGCATATCTTCATCTCCATGTATATCCTCACATGACGAATCCGACCGACCATTGTTCCTTTCCATACTTGGCCAATTTTATGGCCGCAGTTACCGGGTTGGTGCTTACGAACTCGACTTCTTCTTCTTTCATGATATGCATCTTGCACTCAAAACTTATGTGATCTACAATTCCACTGTGGACTCCTCAAAATTGCAAGCTTCACTCTACGAGGATTCAAAAATGTCTCAAAGTGTTTGTCGTTGCCTTCCATGCCCACTAAATTCGCGTCCTTCCTAATATACACTAACTATGCTCTTACTAGTGACAACTGAAATCACGGCTACGAAAGAATTGGCACCCGGACCTCTGCCATATACAAATTGACTGCCAGAATCTGACATCATCCCCTCTTTCATGTTACACATTATGCATTCAAATGTTCCGAGCTATACAATTTGACCGTCAGGGCCTCACGTCTTCTAGGGAGACCTTGTCACCCTATTTTGGATCCTCGCGTTGGCGGGTTCACGAAATCTTCAAATCCTAGTCATTGTTTCATGTTTTGCCCATCCTCCTACTTCTTTCCAAATATGCAACACCAAAGGTTTAATATTAAAATGCAATCATGCAACAACTGTAAAGATCATCATTAATAAGTAAAAGTCTCAAGGACCAACCATCCTTACAGAACTTGTCCAGAAACATGCAAAGAAGATCTTGTCAGGTAATGGCAAAGCTATTACAATTTTCAATATATTCGAAAAAATAAGTCTGGGCTAGCGTTTCCTTATTCCATACTAGGACACTTTTTCGATTGCAAGTTCCCATATTGACGGCCTAAAAATTGTGTTTCAAATCTTCTGCAACATGCAAACAGCGCCCAGAAGTCCGTGATATACAATTTTTCCACTGGAATGTCCTCTTGTCAACAATACAATATGTACAATACTGACTTACAAATATATATATATATTTCTATTGTTTATTGTTTTCAACGAATTTGTGAACCGAACAACATCCTGCAAATTGGAAGATGATTTACATTTGAACCATAAATAATCTATTAATATATACTGATATGAAAATTGTTGGAATAAATATAAAAATTTCTCTTGGCCAAAACTTAGCCAATTATCTGGCCACCGAGTCCCAAGTTTTCGGTATCCAACACCTATGTCCCATGTTCCATCATATACATCTTGCAGCCAAATAACCTCCATGATATGCAATTTATGATTTTACTAGTGAGAACTCACCAGGGGTTCGAAAAGATTGCCATTAATAAAGGAACAATAGATTTTCTTCCCTGAGATACTTAACCCTTTTCCCCTTTTCTTCTTCCCATCTATTATTGATTTATGGTTATATACTTAGTCGCCTTTTTATGATTGCGGGTTCTAGGGTTGGTGGGATGACATATCTTCATCTCCATCTATATCCTCACATGACAAATCCGATCGAACATTGTTCCTTTCCATACTTAGCCAATTTTATGGCCGCAGTTTTCGGGTTAGCGCTTTCAAACTCTATTTCTTCTTGTTCCGTTATATGCATCTTGCACTCAAAACTTCTGCTATTTCAACGAAATTTGTGAACCAAACAACATCCTGCAAATTGGGAGATGATTTACATTTCAACCAGAAATAATCTATTAATATATATTAATATGAACACTATTGGAATAAATATAAAAAATTTCTCTTCACCAATACTTAGCCAATTATCTGGCTACCAGGTATTGGGTTTGCGGTATCCAACACTTATGTCCCATGTTCCTTCATATACATCTTGCAGCCAAAGAACTTCTATTATATGAAATTTATGCTTTTACTAGTGAGAACTCACCAGGGTTTCGAAAAAATTGGCATTAATAAAAGAAAAGTAGATTTTCTACTGTGAGATACTTAGCCCTTTTCCCCTTTTCTTCTTCTAGTCCATTATTGCTTTTTGGTTATATACTTAGTCGCCTTTATATGATCATGGATTCCAGGGTTGACGGACTGACATATCTTCATCTCCATCTATATCCTCACATGACGAATCCAATCAACCATTTTTCCTTTCCATACTTGGCCAATTTTATGGCCGGAGTTACCAGGTTGGCGGTTACAAACTCGAATTATTCTTCTTCCGTGATATACATCTTGCACTCAAAACTCCCATGATCTACAATTCTACTATGGACTCCTCGAACTCGCAAGATTTAGTCTAAGAGGGTTCACAAATGTCTCAAATTGTTTGTCGTTGCCTTCCATCCCCACTAACTTCCTGTCCTTCATAATATACATTAACTATGCTCTTACTAGTGACAACTGAACACACTGGTATGAAATAATTGGCACCCGGTCCTCTGCCATATACAAATTGACTACCAGACTCCAACATCATCCCCTCTTCCATGTTACACATTATGCATTCAAATGTTCTGAGCTATACAATTTGACTTTCGGGGCCTCACGTCTTCTGGGGAGACCTTGTCACCATATTTTGGATCCTCGCATTGGCGGGTTCATGAAATCTTCAACTCCTAGTCATCACGTTGGCGGGTTCAAGAAATATTCAACTCCTAGTCATTGTTTCATGTTCTGCCCATTCTCCAACTTGTTTCCAAATATGCAACACCAAAGGTTTAATACTAAAACGCCATCATGCAACAACCATAAAGATTGTCATTAATAAAAAAAAGTATCGAGGACCAACCATCCCTACAGAACTTGTCCAGAAACATGCAAATAAGATCTTGCCAGGTAATGGAAAAGCTATTACAAATTTCAATATATTAGCAAAAACAAGTCCGGGCCAGTGTTTCCCTATTCCATACTTAGACACTTTTTCGATTGCGGGTTCCCGGATTGACGGCCTTAAAATTTTGTTTCAAATCTTCCACAATATGCAAATAGTTCTCGGAGTTTTGCGATATACAATTTCTCCACTGGAATGCCCTGTCACGAGCCCAACCGTCCGTCATTTTTTTCCTTTCTATTTCTTATGGATTTCAACGAAATTTGTGAACCGAACATGATCCTACAAATTGGAAGATGATTTACATTTGGACCAAAAATAATCTATTAATATATATTAATATGAATACTATTGGAATAAATATAAACACTTTATCTTTTAATTTTTCCTCTTTTCTCCCCCTCTATTATCCCTTTGTGGTTCTATATTTAGTCGCATCTATATGATCACAGCCTATTGGATTTGCAAATTGGCATCTCTTTATATATATCTTGACAGCATGAGCCCAACTAACCGCGGTCCCTTTCAATACTTAGCCAATTATCTATTCACCGGGTCCCGGKTTTGCGGTATCCAACACTTATGTCCCCTGTTCTATCATATACATATTGCACCCAAAGAACTTTCGTGATCTGCAATTTATTCTTTTACTAGTGAGAACTGACCAGGGGTTCGAAAATATTTCCATTAACAAATGAACAGTAGATGTTCTTCTGTGAGATACTTAGTCCTTTTCCCCTTTTCTTCATCACGTGTATTATCACTTTCTAGTTATATACTTATTTGTCTTTCTATGCTTGCGGGTTCCAGCATTGGCGGGCTGACATATCTTCATTTCCATCTATATCCTCACATGACGAATCCGACCAAACGCTCTTTCTTTCCACACTTAGCCAATTTTATGGCCACGGTTTCCAGGTTGGCACTTTCGAACTCTATTGCTTCTTGTTCTGTGATATACATATTGCACTCAAAACTTCTGTGAGCTGTAATTCCACCACAGAATCCTTAGACCTTTTTCCCTTTTCTTCTTTCCATGTATTATCTCTTTCTGGTTATATACTTAGTCACCTTTCTATGATTTCGGGTTCCAACATTGGTAGGCTAACACATCTTCATATCCATCTATATCTTCACATGACGAATCCGACCGACCTCTATTCCTTTCGATACATAGCCAATTTTATGGTCGTTGTTTCCGAGTTGGCGCTTTCGAACTCTATTGCTTCTTGTTTTGTGATATAATCTTGCACTCAAAACTTATGTGATCTACAATTCAACCATGGACTCCTTGAACTCGCAAGCTTCACTCTACCACGGTTCACAAATTTTTCAAAGTATCTTTCGCTACCTTCCATCCCCACTAACTTCCCATCCTTCCTAATATACATTAATTATTCTCTTACTAGTGACAAATGAACACACTGGTACGAAACAATTGGCACCCAGTCCTCCGCTATATACAAATTGACTATCGTTTAGTCGCCTTTCTGTGATCGTGGGTTCCAGCATTGGTGGGATGACATATATTCATCTCCATCTATATCTTCATATGATGAATCTGACCAACCGTTGTTCCTTTCCATAGTTAGACAATTTTATGGCTGCGATTGTCGGGTTGGCGCTTTCGAACTTTGTTGCTTCTTGTTCCATGATATACATATTGCACTCAAAATTTATGTGATCTACAATTCCACCGCAAACTCCTCGAACTCACAAGCTTCACTCTACCACGGTTCACAAATGTTTCAAAGTATTTTTCCTTGCCTTCCATCCCCACTAACTTCTCGTCCTTCCTAATATACATTAATTATGCTCTTACTAGTAACAACTAAACACACTGGTATGAAACAATTGGCACTCGATCCTCCGCTATATACAAATTGACTACCGGATTCCGACATCMTCCCCTCTTCTGTGTTACAGATTATGCATTCAAATGTTCTAAGTGATACAATTTGACCRTTAGGGCCTCACGTCTTTTGGAGATACCTTGTCACCCTATTTTGGATCCTCGTGTTAACGGGTTCATGAAATATCCAATTCCTAGTCATTGTTTCATGTTTCATCCATCCTCATACTTATTTCCAAATATGAAACACCAAAGGTTTAATACTAAAATTCCATCATGAAACAACCGTAAGGATCGCCATTAATAAGCAGAAGTCTTGAGGACTAACCATCCCTACAGAACTTGTCCAGAAACATGCAAAGAACATCTTTCCAGCTAATGGCAAAGCTATTACAAATTTAAATATATTAGTGAAAACAAGTCTGGGCTAGCGTTTCCATATTCCATATTTGGACACTTTTTCAATTGCGGGTTCCCGGATTGACGACCTCAAAATTGTGTTTGGAATCTTCCACAACTTGCAAATAGTGCCTGGAGTTCCGCGATATAATTTTTGTCCACTGGAATGCCTCGTCACGAGCCCAGCCGTCTGTATTACCTTTCAATACCTAGCATCAAGTTGGATGTATCTCCATGAAATTGTACATGTAATGTGTATCGATTCCTCCCTTCTATTTTTTCGATTGCGGGTTCCCGGACTGGTGGCCTCAAGATTGTGTTTCCAATGTTCCATGACTAGCAAATAGTACTCGGAGTTCTGCGATATATAGTTTGTCTGGAGGAATGCATCATCATGCCCTCTTCCATGTTACACTTTCTGCGGTCAACACTCCCGAGAGATACAATCTGACCCTCGGGCCCTCACCTATGTTGGTTGTATCTTATAGACCTATTTCGAAGCATCACCAATCGCTTTCAATAATTATCCATTCCTTACTTATTGTTCCCTTCCCCCGCCACCTTCCTACTTCTCTTTGGAAATGCAATTGGAAAGATTTAATGATAGCACTTCATTGTGCATGAACCTTAAACATGTCATTAATGATCAAAATTTTATGTCATATACAAATTGACCGTCAAACTCCCATATCATCCCCTCTTATGTGGTACACATTTTTCATTCAAGTTCCAAGACATACAATTTGACCCACGGGAAGTTACATCTTCTAGGGAGCCATTGTCACCTTAATTCTGAAGCCCGTCCGATGGCTTTCCATACTTGCCCATTTCATGGAATATATTTCGCGGTTCCTCGGGTTGGCAAGTTCACGAAATCTCCAATTATTAGGCATTGTTTATTGTGCCCAACCAAGGTTTAATGCTACTAGTTCATCATGAAACAACCGTACAAGCCGCCATTAAAAAGAAAAAGAGTCATTGAGACAATGAAATTTAATTAAAGCTCGACTCCTTGAATTCAAATTAATTTATCTTCTCTTATTTTCTCTTTTCTTCCCAGAGACATGCAGAAACGATCTTGCCACACAATGCAATATATATTACAAGTTTCAATATATTAGCGAAAACGAATCTGCCCAACCATTTCTCTATTCCATACTTGAGCCACTTTTTCGATTGCAAGTTATCGAATAGGCGGGCTCACGTTTGCACCTCCATTGTTCTGTGTCTTGCAAAGATTACCCGGACTTCCTCAATATACAAATTTCCCTCTGGACTGTCCTTTCATACCCTCTTTGGTGTTATGTGTATTGCACTCAAAAACTTCTGAGACATACAATTTGACCCTCGCGCCCTCGCCTCCAACAGTTTTACCTTGAAACCCTATTTTGAAGCTCGCCCAACCGCTTTCGATAATTAGACACTCCTTAACTTCTCTTTCCCATCCCCATGACCTTTGTACTTCTTTCTTAATATGCAATTAGTAACCTTTCATGCTAACATCTCACCATGCAGGAATCGTCAACATTGTCATTAATGAGCGAAATGCTTGAGGAGATCTCCCATTAATACACATTAAACCAAGATCTGCGGAGATTTATATTGTCCCTTCCAATTGGTCATCTCAAACATGGGTCGTCGCGTTGGCCTGTTCAAGAAATACCCAATGCTTAATCGCTCATTGTCGTATCCTCCATGTTCTCACTTCTATGTGTGAAATTACTAGTCTTTAGTGTTAACAACGCATCATGAAACATCCATCGAAATTGTCATTAATGAGCAAAAGTCTAGAGGAGATCTTCATTTCACATGCATTGGACCAAGATTTGAATAGTGTTATATTATCCCTTCCAACTCTTCATTTTAATCATCGTCTGTAGAAAAAAAATGTTCTTCTAAACTTATGGCAACAGGTCAACAACAGGTTTGTGGAGATACAATGAATATCTTTGGATGCAAGGACCAAAAATTCTAGTGGTCCAGGGCATACTCTTACTATTCATCTCATTCCACCCAGAACAAAGTGATTTCGACCTATGGAATAGCTCGTGTAGGTTGCGTCCCTAAGGTTTTTTACTCTAAGGAGGTGGTATCTTGGTGTGCTGAAAAATATGTTTCAAGCCAAAGAATTATTCCACTACACAACCATTCTCGTGATTCTTTGTCACCTCAAGTCTTCCGCAAGATGTTAAAATTGTTGTAGCCAACATTGATTTTCAGAGAACAAGACTACAAGCAGTTCCTAGAAAAACATGATAACTGGTTGGACATCTTAGCCGAGTTCCTCGAAGACCCCACAACAGTTCCTGAAGATACCACAAATTTGTAGGTAAGTTCCTTTACAAATCCATTCTGGGAAATTGCTTAGTTGTTTACAAGAATAATGGGACAGGAATCGACGACAAGCATTTCCCGCATAGTTATTTATATTGTGTACTTCACAATCAAGGAACAATTCATTTTCGATTGGGGGAATCTAAATTCCATTGAAATTTGTTCCCAGCTATCACGATTCAAAGAATCGATTTTTTTTTATATGTCAACCTACTTGATTTTCGCAATAGTGCATTGTTGTTTGTTTCCAAAGTTGTCTCTTTCCAAGAAAATAAATTATGGATTCGATATTCTGGTACCAGGCCCTGTGGAGGCACAAGGACTCCCATTGTTTTTATGAATTTTTTGATGACTTTGTCTCAGTTTTCAAAGATTTATTGTTAGGAAAAGATTCTCTCTGAATGTCTGGCCAAGAAACCAAGTTTTTGAACAGGAAGGGGACACTTGAACAAAAACAAAATCATAGTGTACTAATGGTTTTTGGCTCCAAGGAAAATCCTGCTTTTCTTCCATGCCACATCATGGAAAAGATGTTTGTTACAGAAATAACAAGGAAATACAACCATTGGTTGCATTGTTTCCATGACAAGAAAAAAAAAAAGTTCATTCCTCTGCCCTAGAAATTTGGGGACTTCGTGTGTAGAAACATCAACAAGATTGACGAATGTGTAGGCAATTTCAAGAACTTGATAACATATGTTGAAAGGATAAAAGGGTTTGACCCTAATGGGATTTTCTGAGAACATTTACTAGAAGTTGGCTTTAGCAGCTCTTTTATCCATAGACGCTTGACCAAAGACAGACACAGTGATGACAACAATCCTACTTCTAGCGATTGCGACATAGAGACATTGCAAAGCGTGGCTGAATTGTACAGATAACAGGGAAAAGTATCTGGTGAGAAGAGTGTTCAGTCCCCTGCCAACACTCCCAAGAGCACGACATCATAGAGCATCGCTTCAATGGCCCACCCCAATAAGAAAGAAACCCATAAGTCTTCAAATGGAGGAGGAGATAAGAAACCTCCTTGCACAAAAATTGATAGTTCTCACAAAGTTCCCCTGATGAAGAAGAAAAAAAACATTGTAGGATGGGCGGACGAACCCGAAATTGAAAGTGAATAGATGCCATTTGAAATTGAAACTGAGCACATGCACAAAGTTGGCATGTCCGCAGACGTGACACACCATAGTTCCGCAATAGAAATAGCTGAGACCGACATTTTTTACGAACGTGAATCCTTCTTATTCCAGAGCATTTTTTTTGACAACCAATCTAAAAATATGGTTATTGAAAAGAGAAATGTAACAAATAAGAAAGGCAGATCTCATACAGAGATTAACTTTAGGAAAATGTAGTCGTCCCAAATATCCCTATTTCACCGCATAACTGGTGATGCTCTTGATGATTCCATTGTAGGAATTGAAGCRGAGAATGCTAGACTAAAAGACCGTGTCAAGGAATTTGAGGAGGCTTTCATTGATACCCCAGAGTTTGTCAGTCCTTTAGAAAAAACTGTGCCTACTACTCCTGCAACCAAGTTAAAAGTATCCTCCAGCCTCCTCGCATCGTGTAGAGCCCTTCTAGAGAATAACATCAAGAAAATAATGCAGCTAGTTACTGAAGCCTAAGAAACATTGCAAAATATAGCTTCCTTTCGAAAGAGGGAAAATGATCTTCACAAACATTTGGAAACAAATTTAAAAAATGATCAACATTTCTATGAACGGATGCTGACCCCTTTTTCCAACCATTCCATCAACATCTCGGATATCCCCTCCCCAAAGCGGATCAAAAAATTAAAAGCATGCTGGCAAAAGAAAGTTAAGAACCTGCAACTCATTGTTGAATCATGTGAACAAGCCATGTCASAAAAAGAAGAATTATTCAGAAACCTGACCCAAATAGACTTAGTTGGAAGTGCCAACCAGGTTCAAGACCCAAACTTAGTCCTCAAATCCCTGTCAATGACCAAAGAAGCCTTCGATGAACAACTTGATATTTTAAAGGGGTTGTCTTTAGAAAAGTTTTACGTCATCCTTGAATATCGTGTAGATGAGCTCAAGAACTGGCTACTGGACTATGCAGCACACAATGAAGAAATTGAGCAGGCTCTGCATAGTATTTCTATGAATCTAAGGAAATTAGAAAATGAGTTTTTTGACATAGAAATCCAGGATGAAATCAACGTGGCCCCCATGAGAAGCTACATTGAAGAATGGTTCCAATGGAGAATGGACAACCTCATCGAGGAAGGGCAACAACTGGTTGGCACAATTCCAGCAACCGTGGACGAAAGCAACAAAAATGCATATGCTTCATATTAATTATATATTGATGTCATCTTGTTTTCTTTATCAATCGAGTTATTCTACCTCTTTAAATAGAAATCTCTAACCAAATTCTCACAAATTCCAATTTCTTCTTTTCAGGTCTTCCTCTCTACCGTCGCGCAGTTCTTCTTTCTACAATCTTAATTCTTGTACTTATTTCTTTTTATGGTCCGCAGGAGCCCCAATCCCAGTCTATATGACAAACGCATTTAAATTTCCAGAAATATGGAACAGATTCCAGAAATATGTAACAGACATTATTAATTTTTGATAAATTTCAAAAAGAGCTATGTTGGATGTCATGAAATTGTGTTTGTTATATTTGAATGTTTAATGTGTGTGTTCGTGCATTTATTCTCATTCCAACTTGGCAGGGACTACACTGCCATGCAACAGTTTTTATTTATGTTCTTAGTATATATTGAAACATATCCTTTATTTTTTAAGAAAATAAAATACTAGAATGAATGCACATGTTTAACCATTAGACTCACTGAGGCCTTAACCATTAGACCCACTAAGGATGTATATAACAGTGGTAATGTTCACAAAATACTTAACAAAAATAACAGTAAAAATAAATTATTAACAAATTGTTATGTTGGTAGCTAATTTACTCTTAATTATGTCAGATCCATTATAAGAATGAGATGTATCTACTTTTCATCCTATATATATCTATGCATTTTCAATATAGATTCAAGGTGGTGGTGAGACAAATTACTTTTCCCTTAATTAAGTTGTTTTCCTTAATTAAGTTATTTTTCTTTTTATGTTTATCCTTGTCTTATACATCATATTATAGAAAACAAAAATACCTTATATAAATTAGAAGTTTTCTCTCATCTCTATGAATGTCATTAGACTCTTTTGTTATAGTCAAATCAATATCAGGAAAAATACAATGTTTGGAAGCAAGGTAAGCTTCATTTATGAGTTCTTTTGATTTATTTGGTGATTGTATTGCTTCCTAACAACATTCAATTTCCATGTCAGATTGGCCACACTTTGATAGCAATAATGTGGAGTTAAAAGCTTACCCATTTAAGAAAGCATAATCTAAATTCCATTCCACATAAAACAAGATATGGTAGACAGAACATGAGTATATATTATTCTTGTTCTCAGTTATACATATGAAAACATGATATAGTCTCCTAATATATCTAATAACGAACAGTTTCACATACACAATCTCTTCCAAATCTGTGGATGCCTTCATGATTCCACCAGCTTTATTTTACGTATATTAAGCATATTAATAATAAGCATTTTCAAACCGATATAGGAGGCACAAGTAACTTACATGTAATGCTAATATAGAGAGAGAGAGATAGTTATTAGTTTTTCAGATCAGCGCAGTGATCGAAGTAGCAGAGGCAACCCAAACCGTGGCACTTACCATGGGTGGCTCTCTCTTTGTTTATGCAGATTTTAGCGCAGTCATCTTCATCTTCTGGACAATATACACCTCCCCCCTTTCTGCTTGATCTCTCGCAGATAAAAGCATAAATCCCACTCTCAAATTCTGCCAACAATATTTATATTAACAAACAAAACAACCCACAGAATTATTATTCAATTTCAATCACCAAAATCTCCATTTAGTATCAAAATACAATAGAAAAAGGCCACAGAATTAATTTTACATACCGTTTGAGGCTGTCAGCAGCAGCAGCAACACAACAAACAGGGCCCTGGTGGCATTCATGGCAGCCGGGAACTTATCTCTACCACTATTTCTCATTCCGGAAGCTTCCTGGGATTAAAAAAATTGAAGGAAGGATTCCATATATAGAAAATCGAAGAGGGCAGTAGGACACGCACAATGGATCTGATTATTACGGGGTTTGTCATTATCATGAAAAACCTGAAATCCATTAATACAAAGTCAACGAAAGTGGAAATTATTATAAGTGTAAATTGTATTCGGAGAGCTCTGAATGTAGACATGCTTGTTGGCAGGAGCGCATTCACCAAAGTTCAACAATCACTTGTAGCTTTCAGACTAATATTCCCAAAACTGATTCAATGTCAATGGGTCTAATAATTCATATAGCCTGACTGAACATCGAGTGGTTCACCTTTGGAATCATATTTTATCGGAAACCATTATTTCCTTACTGTTTTATATCCACAATAGTACTGATGTGCCGGTGTTTGGCCGAAATTGTAACTTTCACACCCCCCAAAAAAATAAAAAAAATAGGAAGTTTAAGCATTCAAATAATTAAATGCACTCCTTTGTCATTTTCCATGTGGATCCCAGATTCCACTTTCTCTCTTGTGGCAATCAATCCACATTTTGCAAATAAGGTACCTTCCACTAATACTATTCGCTAGTCTCTGTACTTTCCACTAACACTGTTTTCTAATCTTCTTAGAAAACTTTTTTTATTTTTTATTTTTTATTAAATAAAATAAAGTATATGCATTTTTTACACTATGAAGAGTTCACCATCATAAAGTTGACAATCAAGAGTTTTGGCAAACAAATCGAAAACGATCTATCACACATACTCCAAATAAATCCTAGTTATTAAGGTTACATAAACCAATAAACCATAGCATTAAAGAAAAGTGATAAAGAATATTAGGGCCACTTGGAAAAGAGTGTGGAAATAGCTCTCACTAGTGGGGTCTCTATCATTAAGGGGTGGTAAATACTTTAGAGAGCCACATCAAGTGTAGGGTCTCTATCATTAGGATCTTTATTAGGATCTTTACTATCATTAGGATCTTTATCATTAGAGGGGTAAATGTAACATTTATCTATTATTGTTCGAGAAAACTTGTCTTTGAAATGAGGAATATCAAGAACATTGGGAGGGGATCTTCGAAATGAGGAATATTAAGAACATTGAGAAAACTTGTCTTTGAAATGAGGAATATCAAGAACATCGGGAGGGCGATCTTTGAAAATATTAAGAACATTAAGAAAACTTGTCTTTGAAATGAGGAATATCAAGAACATCGGGAGGGGGATCTTTGAAATGAGGAATATCAAGAACATCGGGAGGGGGATCTTTGAAATGAGGAATATTAAGAACATTAGGAGGGGAAAACTTATCTTTGAAATGAGGAATATCAAGAACATTGGAAGGGGGTTTCAAGCCTCTACTCGACTCGTGAACAACATGAAAAGAAAATCTTACCCATGAACACCTAGATAGGAGCTCAAAGGAAGATACTCACAATAACATAATATGATGTTATCAATGAATAACTGGTGCATTTATTATAATGGATATTACCTCCTTATATATCACTATTCAGTAAGCAAATCATTTCCACTTACTAATGTGGGATAGACTGCTTTACAGAAAAATCAAACATTAGTTACATATATATTAAAGCCATAAAGTGACTTTATTACATAGTAATCCTTATATCCTAGCATCCCCTCTTAAGGCTTACAGTACTGAAAGAAAAACATGCTAATTGAAGGCAAACACATATTGACTAAACACAAAAACAACAAAGTAATTAGAACCAAACATTCTACAGAAGCTTCTTCTTTGTTAAACAATTCCTAAACTAGGTAGAGCTCCATCAAGCTACCTCATAACCTTCATAAAGGTGTATCTCCCAAGTTAAATTTTTGAGTTCTCGAATTCCACCTCTTTGAATTCCTGAATTACAAATCTCTTGAATTAAATTATTTGGACTACTATCCACATGCACGTCTTATAACCTCATTATTGGACAACATTCCACATGCGTGTTTCAAAATCATAATGAGGGATAATTCCCAAGATCCACAAACTCTTGCACTATCTGGGCAACCATCCATGTTGAGTTGTATCTACACTAGATTCATTCTTTCCTTCAAAGTGTGGGATTCTTAAAATTCTTAGAATGACATTTCTTTAGTAAGATCATCACTTAAGTCAACATCTAGTGGATCTTCAACAATCACTGCACTAACTGCATGTGGTTTTCCTTTGACTTTTCCCTTGAGAACGGCATTGGCTCAAAATATGCAATTTTGAGTTGTGTGACTCATTTTCTTATAATAGTAATATTCAATCTCCTCCTTATCTTTAGCTTATCTGTAACAATTGTTTCTTGAGTATAATGCCATCCCAGGTTGAGAATAACCTTTAGTCTCTCCTACCATGGTTCTTTTTTCTTCGGTTAGGAGAGTAACAATCATATCTTCTAGAGTTTGAGAAGGTAATTGACTAAGAGTAAAAATTGCATTATTGTATTGAGAAGGAAGACTATTTAACATAATGGATTTGGCATCTTCTTCCTCTAGCATATCTTTGACTTCAGCTAGTTGTTTGATTAGAGATCTTTGATTCGTTATGTGGTTTGATGATCCAGGTGGATATTGGTGGCCACCCACCTGTTCCAAATTCCAATTGGCTCATCTTGACAGTTTTCAATTCAACATGGTTCTCTGTAATGTCGACATTTCTTTGTAATTGTGGGTTATGAACTTACGGGGTTGTCTTGAAGCCCTACACTGCATCCAGGTGGATATTGGTGGCCACCCACATTTTCCAACTGGCTTATTTTGGAATTTTTCATGTCAGTACATATTTTTGTACTTCGAGAGCCATTTTGGGGCTCTAAACAATGTTCTCTTGGATTTCCAGTGTCAAACTGTAGATGGAGTCAAAGTTTGACAACATAATGTGTATTTCTCGAAAATACCTTTCCAACGGGCTATCACGTGCCTAAAATGGAGATCGTATGCAAAAGTTACGACCCCAAGAAGTTAATGTACTAACTTACCCCAACGAGGCCCACATAACTTTTGGCGCTTCATCTCCTAGGGTTAGGTTTTTGAATGTCTAGGGTTTTGGCATTCATGTTTATCATAAAAAGGCCTTTGGAGCCTCATTGTAATCATCTTCTTGCGAATGAGCATAGTCATCACATCTATTCTCAGAGATAAAGCTGCCACCATTCTAGTGAGTCTAGCACTCTGTATTTTTACAGTCTCTGCACATTTATTTCATTAATAGAAATCATGTATTGTTGTATTTCTCTGTTTCTAGCAATTTTTATGTGTATTTCATTGTAATATCTATGATTTCATTTCTCTCTAAAAATAATTTGGATCAATGGTATCAGAGCAGACTGCTCTTAATCATTCTTGAGTGCATGTCCCCGACGAGGTCCGAGTATAGCAAGTTGGGTCTCGAGCTTGTCTCTCTTGAGGAAAATCGCTCTCGCCTACCCAAGAAACCCTCTATGGTGACAGAAAGTAAAAACGGTGAAGAAGAAGATTCTATTAACCTGTTTCTTGAGCAAGCTTTCGTGTGACAAAGGGACAAAAAGATGGAGAATTTTTCCCACATCCTTCAATGTCTGTCGATAGCAACAGGGGCATCTTCATCAAGCGACCACTTTGGAGGAACCTCTCCCTTCAAGGTATAAGTTAATTTTGATATTCTTGTATTTGAAAGTCAGATAGATGCGGATGCCTTAGAAAAATGGTTGAATCTACTAGAAGGTTATTTCTCTTTTCACAATTTTTCCGACAAGGAAAATATCACCTTCGCACTCCTCAAGGCTCTCCCCCATGTCAAAAATTGGTGGGAAACTTACTGGGAGAAAAGTTCCACAGAGGAATCTGGAATATATGGGGTCGATCCCACTTGGCATTTTTTTGTGGATTCGTTCAAGGAACAATACTACCCTATTGATAACTATGAATACCAGTACATGAGATAGACTACATTACGACAAGAGAAGAGCCAAACAGTGTCAGAGTTCAAAAATACTTTCCATACCTTGTGCACCAAGCTAGGTATCAAAGACTCCTAGCGGCATCTGGTTTTGAAATACCATGGGGCTCTGCATAGGTACATCCAAACCGAAATGGATTTTCTAAACATCTCATCATTGGGAGTTGCCTATCGATATGTTGTCAAAACCGAGCAGAAATTTAGGCACCAGAAAAAATGGGAGTTTGGGTCTGCAAATATGCAACAACCAAAGCATGGTAAAGACAACCCTAACCAACAACCTTTCGAAAACCAGCCCAAGACACGGGAAAAGAAGGGTAAAGGAAAGATGAAGAATGACAATGGGAAGTCATGGTGCGACTTCCAAAAAATACCCTAAAACAACATCGATGAATATCGCTCGAAACAATCATTGGTGGCTGAGGTCAAAGACAAGGATCCAAACACTGATTCAGAATTTGATCCAGAAAATATTGAAAACAGACAGATCATCAATGCATACCCTACTTATATTGTCGAGGCCACAACAATTCAACTAGAATAACAAGTAGATCCTAAAGAGGGGGAACGCCTCTTCCATTCATAGATATGGGTGAAGGGGACCCTAATGAATTTCATTGTTAATAGAGGTAGCCAGAAGAACCTTATCTAGAAGAACCTCATCTCAGTTGAGTTCATCAAACAGTTAGGGTTGTCGACAACACCACACCCGCATTCATACAACATCGGGTGGCTTCACCAGGGATGAGATCTACATGTCAGCCAACAATGTCGCATGTCCTATGCCATTCACTCCTTCAAGGATGAGGTAGTGTGTGATGTTTCCCCTTTTGATGTCTGTGATGTTGTTTTGGGACAAGCATATATGTTGAAACATCATGGTGTTTATGAGTCTCAACCCCGTAGTGTCATTATTGATCTTGGGGGTCATCTCTATAGGATACTAGAGGTAGTTCTGACTATTTTTCCACCAAAAAAGTGTTGCAAGGTAATCTCTCATATTGCAAAATTTATCCTCTTCACATTTTTCTCAAAGGATGCACAGAAGGCCACTTCAACCACTGCAACCTCAACACCTTCTTTTCAGCAGAATCACATTGCAAAAGAGAAAGAAGATATTGTTTCTTCACCTAAAATGGTGCCTACACAATGCCCTGTCAAGCCTAGAGACAACAAGTTGGTGGAACATATTCAACCCCTCCAGCAACAGGTTTGTGACACCCTTTCATAGACCAAGTAGGGCAACTTCTCCAACAAGGCATGCAACTCACTAAGATTCAGATTCAGAAAACACTTTCCCCTCTTCCCCGAGAACTCTACGTAATGGAGACCATTTCTTCCTAAGGGTAGAGGATTGATCCAGTTGGATATTGGTGGTCACCCACCTATTCCAAATTTCAACTGGCTCATCTTGACATTTTTCAGTTTAGCATGTTTCTCTGTAATGGGGACATTTCTTTGTAATTTTGGGTTCTGGACTTACAAGGTTGTCTTGAAGCCTTACATAGCATCCAATTGGATATTGGTGGCCGCCCACCTATTCCAATTGGATTATTTTGGAATTTTTTATGTCAATACATCTTTATGTACTTCCAGGGTCATTTTGGGGCTCTAAACAGTGTTCTCTTGGCTTGCCATAGTCAAACTGTAGACAGAGTCATATTTTGACTGCATAATGTGTAGTTCTCGAAAATAATTTTCCAACGGGCTATCATGCACCTAAAACAAATATCGTATGAAAAAGTTATGACCCCCGGAAGTTAATGTACTAACTTACCCCAACGGGGACCACATGACTTTTTGTGCTTCATCTCCTAGGGTTAGGTTTTTGGATGTCTAGGGTTTTGGCATTCATGTTTATCATAAAAATGCCTTCAGAGCCTCATTGTAATCATCTTCTTGTGAATGAGCATAGTCGTCACATCTCTTCTCAAAGATAAAGCTTCCACCATTCTAACTAGTCTAGCACTCTGTATTTTTACAGTCTTTGTACATTTCTTTCATTAATAGAAATCATGTATTGTTGTATTTCTCAGTTTCTGGCAATTTTTATGTGTATTTCATTGTAATATCTCTGCTTTCATTTCGTTCCAAAAATAATCAGGATCATTTGACATAATGACTTCAACAAACATATTGAATCTAAATAATTGTAGCTTAAGAGAAATATGAAACTACTCTTTGCTTGATCTGGAAATTGTTGGCTCTTTCATGCTACATGTGTCTGTAATATACCTAGTATATTACATTTCTTATTATTTAATAATATGTTATAGGTTTGTTATTATTGAATTAGGCATTATAATGTAAATGAATGATAAGTCACAACCTTTGGAAAGAACATGACTTATCATTCCCCACGTGTATTATACATGTATTGTATTTAATATGATTTCAAGTAAATATGATAGAGTTTCTCTAAGTTATCTAGGTGTTTGACCTCGTTAGGGCATTTTTCCATTAAAAAAAAAAAATTACCATTAAAGAAATAATCCTTCCGCTACAATAAAATTACAAGAAGTTAGTACATGATATCAAGAAGAAGAAAAAAAAATACATAAATAAATAAATAAAGGAAAAGGGGGATATCAAAAGAAAGAAAGAAAAAAAAACTAGAAAGGATAATTTAAAAGAAAAAGTTTCAAAGAAGAAGGAAGAGTAAAGTTTGATTCTATTGTTGGTGGTTTACAGGCCAATGGTTTTGGAAAACCATTGGCCCATGGTATTTCCCTACCATATTAAAAAAAAAAGAATTTACAATGGTAATTTTTTACAAGCCAAAATAAAAAGTCAATGGCCTAAGTCTTTTGGAGTAATATTAATTCAACCCAATATTTATAAAGGAAAAGTAAGAAGAGATGGTATTAAAATAAAGAGATAACTTTTCATAAGTTACAAAGTTATTTTAAATAAAAAGTGATAAGGTTTAAAAGATAAAGGGAATTATTAAAGTTGTTTAATACATTTTATTAAATTGAAATGCAATTGAAGTAATACTCAAGATATTCAAATGAGGAATATATATTTATAAAGGAGACGTATATTGAATAATCAAGAAAAAAAAGGAAACAATGAACAATGAATTCAATATATAAATCTAAATTTTGGACTAAATGCCCTTTTGTGAAATGGAGTTTGAGTATATGACAATTTTTAAAAATCACAATTGCTTTTGTCCAATTTGTGAGAAATCATTTATTATGAAAGAATATCAAGATAACTCACAAAGTAAATCACTAATATTAAAAGGCGAACTAGAAAATTATAAAGACATCAATAGAAAATTGCAATTGGAAATTGAGATGGAGAAATATTTTAATGGGTTAACAAAGAAAAATAATCGTTGCTTCAAAGAGAGAAATCATGAAATCATCACACAAATTGAAGAACAAAAAACCCAAAAAAAATGGAAAAGGACTTACTAGAACGAGATGAAGAAATATCAAGATTAAAAAATCATAATCAAAATTTACTAGTAAAAATCAGGAAGTCAAAAGACAAGAAACAAAAGAATCAAAATTCAAAACAAGAAAATCAAGGTTTTAAAGAAAAATTAACCAAAACAGAGGAAAAAATATCTTGCCTAAGGAACCTTCATCAGAAATTGATTGAACAAATTAAAAAGATGAAAGATGAAAATCGAGAGAATCAAGATATTATAAGTGAAGTTGAAAAATCAGATAATGAGGAAGAGCTTTTATGCCTAAGGCTTCATAATCGAAGTTTACTCACACAAATTAAGAAGTTAAAGTGTGATAAGAAGTTGCTACAAAACAAGTTAGATCAACTTATCAACAAAGAATCATTGGTTGATAAAGAGACAATGATTGAACCTATGGAACTAGAGAAAACTTCAGATGTAAACAACGCAGTTATGGATAAAGGAATTAATATAGATCAAGTCAACCTTAAAAATCAAAAGGATGCAAATCCAACTAATGTAAAGAGGTCTTCAAATGTCAAAGTACAAACAAGCTAGGGGTATGAAGAAGACTTAATTCCAAAAGTTAATGAAGAAAAAGCTACAAGTATAAGAAGTAAAGATCAAGTTGCAAGGATGCCTTATAGACATCCTAATCACAAAAGTCGATATTTCAACCAATCAATGTATCAATAGAAACAAATGATCGATATTCCAAATAATCTTACTTCCAATACAAGTGGTGATCAAAGTAGAAGCTATCATGGGAGTCGAAATACATCAAGTTTTTTCCAAGAACCCTATAAACGCACATTTTCACAGAAAATCGAATTAGGGTGGGTAGACTCCTTTACAATTCGATAGTTTTGCTCAGTGTTTAAAGGATTTTATCATCTCAAGTCCTCAATGATCACTAACTCAAGAATGAAGAATCAAGAGGAAATATTACAAGCAAGAGAAAGAGATAAGTCTTTTATAACTATGCTTTGAGGACAAATCATTTTTAAGAGGGGGAGACTTGTAATATACCTAGTATATCACATTTCTTATTATTCAATAATATGTTATAGGTTTTTTATTATGTAAATAGGAATTGTAATGTAAATGATAAGTCATGACCTTTGGAAAGAACATGAATTATCATTCCCCGTGTGTATTTATATACATGTATTTTATTTCATATGATGTCAATTAAATATGTAAAATGAATAGTAATTAAATATTATTTATTATGGAAATAGGGAATTATGTTTTGTATTCATGATATTATCATGAAGTGGACCACTAGATCCAATTCAATGCCCTTCTTAACATTGGGGGGTTGAAGACCCAGGGTTAGTCCAGAGTTCACCAACAAAAATCCCAAGGCATCAACATATCGATCATCATTCAAAGAATAAAGAAGTTCTCACCCAAGACGCCATGAGAATAATAGATACCATCTTGTCTTGTGTCGATGATGATGAAGGAATTATTCCACAAAAATCCATCTGGGTTGGCATTCATAAAATGCATTGAAAACTACTTAACAACTAACAATATGCAACAACAATGCACATATTCAATCCAAAATCACTACAACTTTATAATCTTCATTTAACCATAACAAACATGCATTAAGAAACTCATAAATTGACAAAAACAAAGCCTTTCTCTCGTATACATTTTCCCAGTGTTACATTACACAGTGCCATATGCTTTCCTTCATACTCTACAAATGCGATAGACTTATATTTAAAACTAGAGACGTTACAAAACATAGGCTCAAAGCGAGCTCAAGGAAAATAATACCCACAACCATCAAACATCAACCAACTGACTAACTCTCTTTCTGTTGACGTTTCTCCCTTTTATCTGCTTCTTAGCTTTGACGCTCTGTCACTTTCAGTTTTGCCCCACTCGCTCCTCTGATTGTCAATCCCATACACTTTTTTCACTTGACTGCATTATATGTAACCTCTTTGGAATCATGGAAATATCAACTACCTTTCCATGTCATATTCCTATTGCTCTATGTTCCCCCGTGTTGCCTATAGTAATCATTCATGAATATTTTCCAAATATTTTTTTCTTGATTTCGATGTGCATGCAGTGTCTTCTTTATTTATGGTGTGCATCACAAAACTCGGACCGATGTACATTGGTATAAATCAAAGTGGTGTGTATTAACAAAACTTGATGTGCACCTCCTGTCACCCCTCGCGCAGCTGCTTAGATGCACACAAAACTGGAATATGTGTGCACAACTATGTTTTTGCGTGTGTGCAATATTTACCCAAAACTTTGGGTGCCAACATTTCCCCACCATTATTATTTGGCTCATCCTCAAGCCAATAGCCTCATGGAGTGACTGATGTGGGAAATGAGTAAGAGAAAATCATCGTCATTTGATAACTAGAGCATCAAACCAATATGTGGTTGTAGTCGGGTTTGAGTAAGAGAAAATCATATGTCTAGGCTATAGTTGAAACTCAACATAGGTCATGGAATGAGTCGAGCAGTCCTCAAGGTAATTGATGGATTTGGGCTTCATTTTTCTAGATGCTCGAACTCTCTCTCTTTGAGGGTTTCTAGAGTGATGAATGAGGGACCTATTTAAAGCACCTCATCCAGAAAATAACCCCCTAATTGAATGATTCTATACAACTAGAAATTCACCCAGTTACTTATTGACCTATGAGAAGTAGATCCCGAGGAAGAGCTCCATCAGGAGATATTACCGTCATCCTCATGTCTCATTGAGCCAACAATATAGGACTGAAGATAGGGACCTCCTAGCCCAGTGGAGAGGATAACACACAACCTTGGGCTATCTGCTTCAACAAAGGTGATTATCCATGGTGACATGCAAACTAGCTTCAAGATTAGAGAGTTGGCGTACCGCTACAACTTCAAAGCATAGTTCAAGGAACTGTATGGGACTCATTTGTGTCTTGTTGGTGAATAAGAGGGTGGGACCTCTTCCTATCAGTTGATGTCGAATTTTCAACCTTTGTGAAAAATGGACTATGGGTTCTCTGGGTTCCTGGATGGACTAGGAATGACATGTCCCGGAATGTCTATTGAACTGAGCCATGAAAGGGGACCTAAAATGGGAGATGTAAGATCAATGTAAAATGGAAGGATAGAAGTGAGTGGAAATAGAATGGGGAGGTGAGAGATGGGCGAGAGTGAGAGAGAATGGGATGTGAAGGATGTCTCCAACATATGAGTGGGCGAAAGTGGATATATATATCTATCTATCTATATATATATATATATATAGTGGAGAATGGTTGGAGGTGCAAGACAAAATGAGACAAAGAACCAATTGATGTGAGTGAGTGATCATAGAAGAATTATAGAGTCCTAGCAAATCCCTATAGATGAGAATATAACAATTCAGATTTGTCGTACTGGTGATGTGACTTTTGGAATGTGATGTTGTTGTAATCTAGGGAAAAGTAGGTAATGTTACCAGTAGTTCATCACATAAGAAAGAAAATCATAGATATTACATACACATATGTAAATACATACAGAAAGTAGTGAGATCCAAAGAAAAAACACTTTATTATATATGTGTCAATACAACACAAAAGATACACTTCCTTTGATACATGATCATCTATTTATACATACATGTCCAGTTGCCAGAAAGTTGTAACTACTTAACTACCTAGGCCAATCGACTTAACATATACTTCGATCAACTTGTAATTCCAACTTCGATAGTCAACTAACTAATTCTTAGTCGACTATCAGGTTTATTTGACAGAATCGACTATCCCTTACAACATCCCCCCCNACCTCATTTCCTAGCTCGTCCCGAACAAGATGGGGTTTGTTTATTACATTTGGTAGAAAAAAAGAAAAAATGAAAGAGAGAGAGATAGAAAACATTATTTAGTGTTGGGTTTGATGATGTCTGGAGAAGTTATGTAGGATTGTTTGACTATCCTTCTGGAATTATTCATTTGTTGTTGATTGACTCGACTCTTCCTTCAACTCTACTTTCTGGATTCACTTCAAAGGATGTTTGGAGGATAATAGGTGTTATTTACTGCAGGTGTTGAGTAAATTCATGTCATGCATTAATTGAATGTTTTGTTTCCATACCCAGTCCAGTGTCTTCATTTGTCCTAGAAGGTTTAATTTTTCTGTTATTTCTGCCTGGTGCACCACGATCAACTCTGGGTCGATATTTTGTTCTGTCTATTGAATCTTTTTTCTGACTTCATCGAGGCAAAGGACTGTGTTTTTGGTCTCTATATGTGATTTGTGGCCTTCCCTATTCCATTCTTGTTCATGTTGTGATAGTTTTTTTTCCACTACTCTTTCTTTGGCTAGTTGGTTTGTGAGAGTGTCTTTTATATTTATGTCGGTCGTCATATTTCTAGTTTTTTCTATGTTCTCAACCACAACTTTATGTTCTCTAAGTTTGTTGTATGCAGTTGAAAAGTAGGATGGTCAATTACTTACCACTGAATTTAAATTTTTTGCATGCTTGGTGGGTTCTTCCAAGTTTTGTCTGATCCCTTTGAATTTGTATTATTATGAAGTCAAGATGGTGGTTGTATGTTCTTGAAGTTTTTGACTATCACTGACTGCATGGTTGTGTTGTTCCTGCATGCCCTCTTTTTCCTATCAAAGATGGTCAATTGTGTCATCATATGGTTGTGCGAGAATCGATCCTACAACAAGACTTGATGCGTCGACATGTATATGAAATATTCTTGACCAGTTGGGAAATTTAAGTATAGGGGCTTTGACAATTTTTTTCTTTAAGAATTAAAATGACTCTTGACAATATCGGCTCCATCTGAATTTGACTTCTTTCCAAATTAATTCATCCATTGGAAAAGTAATGTCTAAATAATGGTGTATAAACTTTATATAATACCTAGTATGCCCCCAGAATATTTTTATGTGCTTTTGATTGACGGGTGGTGTTAGTTAACTCTGTCCTATATCCTTTATGATTTTATTGACCCAAGGTTCATGTCTTCTTGCAGTTCCAATAAAGCCTCTAAAACTATCATCCCTCTTGGTAAACCAGAAGGAAACACAACGCATAGGGTTCACTGCATCGTCTCACCCGAGATAGTCTTAATGGGTGGCTGCAATACTCAAGTGTTTAAAACCTAGGATTGAGTGAGAGATCTGATAATTGTGTATTGAAAGTGCTACTGTAACTCATTAACGCAGTATATTGTTATCACGATTTATGCAGAAATATACAAACTCATTCATTTAGCTTATCAATATCTATTGAAAGATAATAAATACACACATGCATTCAATCACATAACACAGATGTTATCGTGGTTCACCCCCTCCTGGGTTGTCCACAAAGATCTGGCTCTTCACTCTTTTATTATAGTAGTTCTTCATTATAGTATTGTGTGCTTTAAAACTCTTCTCAGTTGGGTATGACCTCTATGAGGCGGACTAGATCACACCAGGGTCCTCAGCCTACAATATAACCCTCAAGATATACCCTCCTCTGTCCTCTCTCTAGCTCAACAACTTACAAGAGTAGGTCATACAACAAAATATTACATATCGACTCACTATAACAATTCTCTCTATAATGATGACTCGTCTACCCTCTGAGATCTAGGTATCTCTCTTTATATGTTTATGGATCTTCAACCATTACAATACATTACCAAAACCCTAACCCTATCGTCATTGGGTCTTCCATGCATGCATGTGTGTTTCTTTTCCTTCCAGTTGTCGCTTTCCTCATGCATGCCTTCTTTCCCAAAATCGTCTTTCTTTCCACCTTGGCCTGCTTTCAACAGGCCCCCAAAAATGACATGTGGCTCGTCCTGAGCCACCTAACCTTTGTGCGCTTCTTCGATCTCCCTGATGATCACCTGGAAATTCTCCTTGAGCTCCCCTGCTTGTGTTTGTGCCTATGTCATCTTCTCCTTGAGCGTGTCTACTATCTAGACTGCAATTTCGTCGTTGATCGGTCCGACACATTCTGCCTGGGTATTTTCTATCATTTTCTTAGCGTCCTCTGCCTGTGCAATGACTTTCTCTACTCGCTCTTAGAGCGATTCTATTTGAGCCTGATGCTCCTTTTTCTGTGTTTGCGCAGTGGTGATTTCTGCCTACAGTTTCTTCATATCCTGCGCCCCTTTGACGTGCTCCGTGATGGCCATCATCTTCTTCCTCTGCTTGAGGTATTGGATCGCTACACTTATCCTTTCTTCTTCTTTGTCCCATTGTTGGACTTGTTGATATTCTTCTAACTTTGTCCACAGTTGTGTTGCTTCTTCGAACAAGTCGGTTGTTGTGCGGACCTATTGCTCTATCTCCTACAGTTGCTCTATTGCTTCCCGCTTCCTGTGTTCCCTTATTGCTGGTGGAGTGGTGGGTGTGATATTTTCATGGAGATTCTTGATCTCCTTCTGATATTGATCAATATTTTATGTTGTTGTGAGTTCATCCCTCCACGTGGTCTTTGGAATCTTCTTGTAAGTTCCTGCCACTTTCTGCTCCAATCCATTCATGTGCTCCCTTTCCTCTTGTGTCTTGAACTTAGCCTACTCACATATTATTTCCATCGCATCTCGCTTCTCTGTTGTCTATTGTAATTCGTCTAATTCTGTGCAAGCATGAGACTGTACCTCTTGGGTAATGTTGACCTGCAATTTGTGTAGAGCCTTGGATGGTATCTGCAGCAATACCAGTTGGATTTGGACTAATTCCTTTAGGGGTGTCTACCCCACGATCTCGTCCATGCACAACATACTAGGTGTAATGTGGAATGTTGCACTCGGTTGTGGTATTGTGTGGACTATATCATGATCACCTTCTTCTGGTCTTTATCCTGTCTGTGACGTTGAAGTCCTTGTTCCTATGTTGTTGCCTTCTATCTACACTTCCCAGATCTTCTTGTGGAACTATCGCATGTCTGCCATATCCTCTTGAATTCTATCCCTGTGGTGCGCAGCATTGTCAAAATTCTCGATATACAATCCTGAACCATTCGGGCTATCATCTATGCATCATCCTTCACGATCGTGTAATCTGGGGTTGTTCTTTGCGCCTTCATTTTCTTGCGGGCTCCCCCCGTTTGAGTGGCTGGCCTCTTGTTCAAGCCTAGTTCTTGTGGATTGAGACTTGGTGTCATCCCCTGTGCTTCCTCGGTCTGTTTCTGTTGTACTCGGGTCATATTTGTAGTATTCTTTTTCCCCTTTTGGGTCCCCGTATTTGTTATCCCTTCATTTTTCTTCTTTGTTTTTATCTATCCCATCCTTCGTTTCTTGGGCACTAGGACTTCTTAAGGCTATGTTTCTTCCTACCCTGCCTCCTGTTTTGCTTTATTTGTAGGTATTTCTTGGGTGAGGACTGGAATCTTCCACTCATCTTCCCAGTCTTTGATCACCATGTCTATGTCGCCCTCCGTGATACAGTAGCCACTGCTTATTGGGTCCTTCCGCACCTGTATCCACATCGCATGTCATGTGGAGTTGAAGTTGGTGATGTCCCGATACTATGTGACAACCTGTGGTGTTATCTCCACGTGTTGGATATGGCCTCCTATGGGTCTCAAATGTATCCTTCGAATACAACTGTGTTCGTTTTTGGAGATGGCCTCCTGCAGGTCTCGAAGGTATCCTTCGAATACAACTGTGTTCGTTTTCTTGTCCTTAGAATCCGATGCAACTCCATGTGATAGATACCTCGCTCCACAATTCGGCTTGGGTCTAGTGTCGAAGAATGTGTAACTCGGTTCCTTCCATCCCATGATAGTTATCAACATGAGTAGCCATGAGTAGTGAAATTTTGTTCCTAGATCCTGCGCATCCTTTTCGTCATCTAGAAACAAGTTCAAAAGATAGGATGCCCAACTAACTGTGGTTCCCTTGGCACACTGAGCTACAAGTGCGACAACCCCAGCCGGAACTTCCTCCCTGCAACATTTTCTCAGCATTTTGCAGGCCAATATTTTTGTGGCCATTTGTGTTGCGACATCATTGATCCTCTTGATGACGATTCCTCATGTCCCCCTGTTAGTACCGTATTTCTTCTGCATCTCCTCTGCAAGTGATTTCTCTTTTGTCTTATCATCGAGAAACTACGTGGGATCCATGCCCTGGGATGGAAACCCCGTAATGTGTGCAATGAGCTCTACGTCTATCGAGACGAGCTTGTCCAACCATATATCCCCACTGTGTGTGACTACCATCAACTGTTTGATGCATTCATTTGCGTATTGTCCTCTTCCAAAGTGTGGTAGATCTAACAGACCTAAAATCCACATTTTCTCCAATCCCGTTGCCCACTGGAGTGGTTGGTCAATCGGTTCCCCAACCGCATTCACTCCCACAGTATGTAAATATAGTATCTTTGTGAATTCTGGGAACTTGTTTGTGTCTGCTACATCGTGGTCCGAGTATTTTAGCTTGTCGATATGACCCATCAAGTCTAGTTTCACCTGTACCCCATCTGGTATATGCGAAAAAACAAGGGTTGTGACAGGTTGCTTGCGAGGTGACCTATATACCTGTTGCTTGTCTTTCTTCGGTAGTGGATGGATCAAGGTTTGAGCGGCCATCTTTTGTACTTAGGAATACCATTCTATCCAACCTGTGACATACTCTACTGTTCCTTACGGTGGGCGGTCTGACATGGTTGTTTGAGATTTGTCTGGCTCGACTGTTGCTTCCTAGTTCATCATCGTTCCATTGATTCTCGGAGTTGCTTCGGTGTTCTCTGGTTACACCTCCTTCAGGGTTTCTGCATCCTGGTTCTGTTTCTCCTATGCCTCTGTCGGAATATCTACATTCATGCCCTCTGATGTTGACTATTGGGTTTCTCCCACCACAAGTGTGGGGTTCACCGGTGTTGTATCTGGTGATGGGATTTTGTCGATATTGACGATCTCTAGTGGTTGTTGTTCACCTTCTTCCAATTGTACCCGTTCCCTGCTTCTAACTCTGGGTTTTCTGGCAGTCTGACTTGATTCTTCTTGCTTTGGTGGTGCCATGGTGGTGAATGTCAATTTCTCATTGCATTTTGTAGCTTCGACAACCTTTCTGAGCTTTGCTCTTTTCTCTATGTACGCTCTCGCTCTCTGTTTCTTCTCCAGTCTCACAATAACCTATTTTCTCCCTCGTTCTTTTTTTTGTATGATCATCGCCTGAATCTTGTTGAAGACGCTACCTTTAATATTGATTCAATGAACCTCTGGTTCCTTCATACTTTCCATTACTTTACCTTGTTGTCTCCATTTGGTGTGATTAATGCGGCGTCCTGTCGGTCCTTTCCGGCATTCAATTTTGCATAACTCCGTCGTTTCGTATTTCATTTGTTGTCTTTGTGTTTCCCACTTGTTTCCACTTTTTACCTGGTCGTCAGCCTTGTCCTCGCCAAGTTTGTATTCCTAAGTGTGCGTTCTCTTTCTTCTTCTGGCGCACTATGCTTCTGTTGGTACTATTTAATATCTTGTTTGTTTTTTTTTACTGCGCGGTGGGTTGTCGACTGTCCTTGTACAACTTTAGTCAGCTTCCGTTGATCATCCCTCTTATTTTTGCACCTAATAAGTCTTTTAAATGTACATATCCTCCATATGTGACAATTTTTACCTCGTATGGTCCTAACCAATGCATTATGAGCTTTCCTGGGTGCTGAAAGGATTTGTTATCAAAGATCAATACTAAATCTCCTTCCTTGAAAGTTTTCTTCTTGATGTGTCTGTCATGCCAAGATTTTTCTCTTGCTTTATGAACCTGTTGGTGAAATCCTGCTAGGATTCGATCTTCCTCCATGGTCATCAACTGATTTAGTCTTTCTTGTACTGCGCCTCGTTCTGTCATGTGTGTAATTTCTGCTATGCATAAGATTGGTACTAGAAATTCTAATGGCACTATTGCTTCTTGGCCATATACCAGTTTAAATGGTGTGTGCCCTATCATCTTCTTGCACATAGTCTTGTAGGCCCACAATACTGCTGGTATTTTGAGGTCCCAATCGTCCCTGTTGACATTACAGATCTTCGTCAGTGCATTCTCAAGGATTTTGTTAAATGCCTCTACTGTGCCATTCACCTATGGGTGATATGGTGTACTCTTCTAATGATGGACTTCAAACTCTTCAGTCATAGCACTGATAGTGTTGTTTGTGAAGTGTGTTCCTTGGACTCTCATCAAAACTTGTGGGCACCCAAATCAAGTGATTACTTGTTCAAATAGAAAGTGTGTTGTTGTTTCTTCGCTGCAATCCTTCACTGGTGTGGCTTATGCCCGTCATTTTAGGTATTTCATCGCAGTAATGATGTACCTTGCTCCTGTTCTTTTTGTTGGTGGGTTGATTGGTCCCACAAAGTCTATTTCCCACACACAAAGTCTATTTCCCACTTATCGAATGCCTGAAATGTTACATGTGGTCATAATGGCATCTTGTCCCTTTTGTTGGGTTTACCAACCCTTTGATAGACATCACATCTTTGACAGTACTCTTTCGAGTCTCGGTGAATGGTCGACCACCATAGTCCTGCGTGCAATACCTTTTGTGTGGTAGCTTTACTTATGTAATGTCCTCCTGTTATTCCCTCATGGGATTTTTTTAATGTAACGCTCCCCCAGCCGTCATCCAACCCACTGGCCGAGCAAACACTACTTTGCAGAACAACATCATTTTATGCTTAATTAATAACATGCATTTAAAACAGGTTAAACACATTTAAACTCAGAGTCAGCACAAAAATACTGCTGACATAAATAATCCATGGAATTAACATTCATTCATATGCACAGCAGAATACATGATAAATATAAATACACAGACATGCAACACATAATTAAAACATCATCTGGTACTTATCTTTGAAATGGTGGTAATTCCACCAACCATGTACAGGCCCTCCATGAACCTCCCAACCTTAGACCATGTTGCTCATCAAGCTCAGCAGTGGGTCACCCTCGAGCTGGGACTAAGCTCCACCCCAAGGTAAGGAATCCTAGGCTAGGCTGAGGTTACAGAGAAAGCAACATAGAATGACTAGAAGGAGTCTTCCTAGGATGCCATATTATGCCCACTACTCCTGGACTCTCATTCCCCACATTCTTGTTCTGCCCAGGAGTATACACCTTCAAAAGCACAGTCCATCGATGCTACACATCCCTCTCTAGGTCTCGGCAATAGGCCGGATCAGGAAGTCTCAGAGCCCGAACTTGGTGTTGGACACTCTCTGGAAGAAACCACTTCCCAACAAACTCTCTCACCTAGAGAGAGTTGTTCACAGGCTTGACAACCTGCCTCTTCCAACAACAATCACCTCCCTCACCAAGAGAGAGGTTACATATAGGATAAGCATGAACTCACACTGTTTAGTAAGCCATGCGTAGTCTAGCATTGCATGGCCACAACAACCAACTAGGAAAACTGTAACACACCCACTATCATAATTTAAAAATTTTGGGATTAATCTCCCATACATGAGAAATCTCCATAAACTCGTATTAGCGAAATGCCAATCCCCGATTCTATATCGGGATTCGGGTTTTCTAGTATCAAGATTCATTCACCCCCAAGACTCGCGATTCCCCGAATTCTGACGCGCTCCCTACGCATTAGCTCTCTTGGTTCAGCTCCCGGATCCACAGGACCTGCTACCATATGTCTACAGCCCTATAGCTACCCATCGGGGTTTCGGGGTTTATGATGTCGCGATGCACAGGCCTTCGCAAATTCCGAACCTCCGATCCCCGATGCCACTTAGCGTTGACTCACGACCAAGCTTGGCCTTCCGACACCTGTCCCTTGCTCTGGCGTCTATGGTGCCCACTCCCTATGATGGCACAGAGTGACACCTGTCCTCCACTGGAATGCTATGACTGTGGGACCGTCGCGTTTTGGGATTTCGCGACTTCTCCTGTCATGAGTTTCTCGTCACTGAGAATCCCGAAATGTTGAACCCCGATCTCTACAGGATCTTTGGACACGTGTCCCTCATGTTAACGGTTATGATCGCGTAGGGAAATCGCG
>SNQJ01S0065208.1:26840-40550 GCA_010110895.2 Picea sitchensis | reverse complement strand
GTTGCAATCCTTCCTCCCTGCGATCACTCACTCTGCGTAGAGATTGCCAGAGTTCCCCTCGCGTCTCCTCCGTCAATCGGTCCAGCCATACGCCTTATCCTCTCGCGAGGTTGCGTGTGGCACGATTACTCTTGCGCTGGTCATTCATGATGGCTCTACGGATAGGCGGTTCACCTCCCCATCCCTCATCAAGTCATCAACCTACCAGCCTGCAAGGCATTTATTTCAGGGCTAGTGAGCCGCTTTTGGTTCTCCGGGCCAGTGGAGTCCAAATACGGTATATCATTCTTGGTGGAAGTTAACGCCCCTTTTTCAAGGTGCCCTCCACCACCATCGTGGTCTCTTTTCCACACATCCCCTCTCAGCAGTTCTGCAATAAATTCAATAATATTCAATCTATCATTTACATTCATTGACCTCTTCCTGCAGGTCCATTTACAGCACATATTCATACTTATGAGTTTTTTTTCCATAGTCCTTGGCCAGTTCAGTTATGTTTACAATCTGGGGGAAACAGGGTGTTACAAAAACAGACACGAGCTTCCCAAACAGGCTCAACAATCATGAAATAGACTCACGGTTTTGGTTTCAGGATTGCACAAGGTGTATAGATATCCCACGCATTGGCTCAAACTGTTCAGGCAAGGAATGTACTGGCTTCCTTAGGAATCAACACAGACCTTTTCCCCAGTTTTAGAATTGCACGAAGGTATCTTACAGAGGTCAGACGGAACTCATGTTCAGACGGTCGACGGTGGAATGGAGGAGGAACCCCCATCACAGCTCAATTATGTTTTTTTTAATTGCATTCACTTGAGTCGACACTTGTCACCCATGAAACTGCATGTGTTCTATCAGCATGTGTTCCTCTCCATTTGGAAGTCACTTGTCATTCCAAAATAACTTAGGATAAAACATATCATTCACATGGTCTTTTTGGAATAATATTAAAATATTATTCCTAAGGACTTAAGCCCCTAGGCTCAACACTTAGACCCTCTTCCCACCTTCCAGCCCCTAATCCCTTGCCCACTCTGTGGAAGTATAGTCCCCCATCACTCATTCATCATGGTCAGTCTGCATGCAACGATGTTTATATTTTTATTAATGTTCTACATGATTACATATACAAAAGCAAGCTCTTGGCCTTCAACACTTAGGCTATCTGGCCTAACAATCACATAAGCCCACCAACTTATATAAACTTGGCTCACCAGCCTATAAAACATAATTACAATTCATTTCAGAAACATGATTTACAATAGGTCTCGGCCTTGGGGACATTACAATCCCCCTCCCCTTATTTCTACACTGTCCTTAGTGCAACTTTACACTGCATCTGCAAGCTTTTCAAAATTTTCAAAAAGATGTGGGTACTTTGCCCGCATAACATCTTCATGCTCCCATGTCACATCCTCAGGACCATACTAGGTCCATTGGACCTTTACAAGCCCTATAGCTTGATTCCAGAGCTGTTTGTTTTTCCTATCCAATATGCACATAGGATGCACTTGCAGGACACTTTCTGGTTCCACCTGAATCACATTCTAATCGATAACATGATTAGCATCATGTATATATTTCTTAAGCAATGAAACATGAAACACATTATGTACAGTCATATATGCAGGTAATGCAAGATTATATGCAATTGTTCTAATCCTTTCCAGGATTTCAAATGGCCCACAAAATATGGCTGCCAACTTGGCACAACTTCCCAGCTTCAGGGAACTCCTGTTAGTTTTCACTTTCAGGAAAACATGATCACCCACTTTGAATTCTTTGTGGGTTATGTTCTTATCAGCATAACTTTTCTTCCTATCCTGGGCAGCTTTCAAATTCTGTTTAATTTTTATCATTTGGTCCTCCATTTTCTTGAGAAACTCTGGCCCAACTACTGCTCTGTCAGCTGAATTATCCTAGATTACTGGAGTGTTTCACTTTCTTCCATAAAGTGCTTCAAATGGGCTCATATTCAATGATGCACGATACCCATTATTCTAGGCTAATTCTACCAAATGCAGGTAGTCTTCCCATCTTGATGGTTTGTCCATCACGTACATTCTCAGCATGTCCTCTATTACTCTGTTCACCCTCTCTGTCTTTCCATCAGACTCAGGATGATACGCTGTACTAAAATTAAAATTCGTTCTGAATCCTTTGAACAATCCTTTCCAGAAATTCGAGGTGAATTTCGGGTCCCTATTAGACACAATCGTTTTAGGAATTCCATGCTAGCGTGCCACTTCTTTTAAGAAGATATCAACAACATCTGCTGCCTTGTGAGTGGTTTCCAGTGGAATAAAATGGGCAGCTTTTGTAATCTTGTCCACCACAACCATGATCGAATCGTGTTGCTTGCTCGTTCTGGGCAATCTTGTAATAAAATCCATGGTCACCACTTCCCACTTCCATTCAGGACTGGGCAAAGGTTGCAGCAACCCTGCTGGGTGCCTATGCTCAGCTTTAACTTTCTGGCACTCCATACATCTGGCAATGTATTCAGCGATCTCTCTCTTCATACCTGGCCAAAAGTAATGGCTTTTGACTACTGCCACAGTCTTTTGATATCCAGGTTGTCCAACATAAGTCACATTATGCATTTCTTTTAGAATCGCAAGATTCAATTCCTGGACATTGGGTATATACACTCTGTTTTTATATAGAAGTATTCCATCAACTCCCAAGATGTAATTTCCCTCTTTTTGTGGTCTCTCGCTATGTTGTAGCTTTGCTACGAAGTATCTTTACTGCAAATATGCATTTGCATATTTCAAAATTCTATCTTTAATATCATTCCTATACATGCTAATGGTTGTAGCATGTAATTCATGCCCCTTTCTGCTGAGTTCATCAGCCACCGTGTTTTCCTTCCCTTTGATATGCTTGATATCAAAGCCATATTTACACAGAAATTCCAGCCACCTACTTTGTCTAGCGTTTAAGGTTGGCTGGTCAAACAGGTATTTCAGACCATTATGGTCGTTCTGAGTTCAAACCTCCTTCCCATGAGGTAATGTCTCCATTTCCTCAGAGAGTGAACGATTGTTGTCAACTCAAAATCATGAGTGGCATAATTCTTTTCATGCTCTTTCAGCTTCCTGGACTCATAACAGATTACAAATCCATTCTGGCTGAGAACTCCTCCCAACCCTTCCTTACACGCATCTGTGCACACCACGAAATCCATATTTGGATCTACAATCCTCAAGATTGTAGCGTTGGTTAACAACTACTTCAATCGCTGGAAACTCTTTTCACACTCTTCAGTCCACTGAAATTTTTTCTCCTTCCTTTGCAAGGAAGTGATAGGGTGAGCTATCCTTGAGAACCCTACTATAAACCTTTTGTAATAGCCCGCTAGACCCATAAAGGATCTAACTTATGCCACATTCCTTGGCGTTGACCATTCTCTGATGGCCTCAACCTTCTCATGATCCACAGTGATCCCTTCTTCTGAAATAATGTGCCCCAAGTAATGGATCTACCTTTGATAAAATGAGAATTTTCTCAACTTGGCATATAGTTGGTGTTCTCTCAACACTTGCAGCACCATCCTTAGGTGTTTTTCATGCTCTGCTTCTGACTTGGAATACACCAAAATGTCATCCAACAAGACTATGACAAACTTGTCTAGATAGTCCTTGAATACACCATTCATCAAACACATAAAAACAACAGGTGTGTTTGACAGCCCAAACAGTACCACTGTGAACTCGTAATGACCATACCTTGTTCTAAAGGTGGTCTTGCTGATGTCTTCATACTTTATTCTTACCTGGTGATATCCTGATCTGAGATCTATCTTCGAAAATATTTTCGCACCTTTCAACTGATCGAAAAGATCGTCGATCCTCGGCAGAGGATACTTGTTCTTGACAGTTAATTTGTTCAACTATCTGAAATCAATGCACAGCCTCAACGTCCCATCCTTCTTCTTCACAAATAGGACCGGGGCACCCCAAGGTGACACATTGGGGTGAATGTACCCCTTCTTTAGAAGCTCTTCAAGCTTCAATTGCAACTCTTTTAGCTCTGGCGTACTCATTCTATAAGGAGCTTTTGACACTGGAGCTTTTCTAGGCATCAAATTTATAGAAAAATCAATGTCTCTCTTCGGAGGTAGTCCAGGTACCTACTGAAATATGTCTTCAAACTCTATAAGTACTTCATGGTCTACAATATTTGGGACTTCATCTTCGGATGCTTCTTCCACATGGGCTGCAAATAATTGACAGCCTTTTCTGTAGCACTTATTCAGTTGCATTGCTAAGATTTCTCTAACCACCATAGCTCTGGGAATCCCTTGGACTGCTTTTTGATTCCCTTCCTCATCTAGGCATGTAAACTTCTTGTTACGATAGTCCAGAAGGGAATGGTGTTGGTCCAACCAGTCCATCCCAATTAAGCAGTCATAAGAGACTAAAGGCAGAATATTCAATTCAGCCTTAGTGCTCAATCCTTTCATGTCCACAGGACAGGACTTAACCAACTCAGTGACTTTCCTCTTGGTTCCTGTAGCCAACTACACTAACCAAGACTTTTCATGTTTTCTTCTTGATAAATGCAAACTTTCCACCACCCTAGGATCTACATAACTATGGCTAGCCCCTGAATCAATTAAAATAATAAATGGTCGGTTGTTGATCATACCTTCCACTTCAATCATGTATGATTGAAATTTAGCTTGCTTATTGTCCAGGGATGCATAGATCCTTGGCATTCTACTGTCCATGTCCTCCACTGTTTCATCTTGTTGAACATTATGGACAGTTCTTTCTTTGCCATTTTTATGGGGACAATCTCTGTATTTGTGGTTCCATTTACATCCCCAACACTGAATGGGCATCTGTCTCTGCCTTTGTTCCCCCACTTCAGCCATTCTTGGCTCTCTAAATGATAGATGTCCTTGAGGAATATTTCTGAAAAAGGGAGGTTTGTTTCCCTTCTGCCTCTGTTCCTTCTTAAACTTCCTCTGGTCATCCCAAGCCTTCCGAAAGGTAGGCTTTTCTCTTTGCTATTCATATAAGCATTTATCTCTTCTTATTGTTGCTTCCATAGTCTTAGGATCATCATACTGAATCTTGTCACCAATGGTAGGTGGAAGTCCACTCAGATACCTATGAATCTTGACAGCCTCATCCTTGATGAATGGAACATACTTCAGTAGTTCCAAGAAACTTCGTTCGTATTCATCAATGGTCATGTTGACTAGCTTGAGTTTGAAGAACTCCATCTTTCTGTCATAGTATCTTTTAGTCAGGTATTTCTTCTCGAAATACCTCTTGAACTCCTTCCAAGTGATATATTTCTCTCTAATGCATTGCACCTGCACAAACTGATCCCACCACATGGATGCTTTTCCTTTTAGTTGATACATCGCAATTCTTCCTTCTACATGAGAGGAATAATTCTGCAGTTGGAAATATTTCCTCATGCCAAACAACCATGTTTCAGCATCTTCCTCCTTCTTATGTTCTCCATCAAATGTAGGAGGCTTAATCTTATTCATCTCCCCTTTCAATTCATCCACTCTAGATCTTCGGTGCTTTCTGGTAGGAGATTGGCTTGAACTACTGTGTGCTTCCCTACTGTAATTCTTTGGGGAGTGACAATGATGTCTGCTGACACTCCTTGATCTTCTTTTCCTCTCAGGGGTCCTATGACTCTCTGTCTTGCTTGAGTCACTCTCCTTTTCCAATTTCTTTTCTATTCTTTCCAGACTCTTCAACATCCTTAAGTTGAATTGACCTTTCTTATCCCTGACTTTCATGAGCTTTCAACTATCAGGTTGGCGAGCCTGGGCATCTTTCTGTAATCTTTCGATGAGTTTCATCATATGTCCTTCCTTATCCAATTCTCTTTCGTTCCCATTGGAGTTCGATCCTTCGACTCCCAGGTTGACATCCCTCTCTTCTCTTTCGTCCTCTGATTCAGAGGCAATATGCACCTCTTCCATTTCTATACTCGACTGTCTTGACACTTGTTGAACTCTGCACACACAACGTGCAGTCAACTGAAGTTTGTCAGGCCTTAAACCCTTAATAAAACTTCAACATTCATAAACCAATGTGAATAAGAAAAACGTTTCGAATCCACTAAGTTTTCTGAGCTCTGTTTGGCTCTCCAAATTTCGAGACTTCTAGTTTCGGGGTCTCGGTCCACAAGACTCTCATACTCTCTTTCGGATTTCGAGGTTTTGGTCCACGAGGATCCAACAGTTAAATCCTTGATGGTTCTTTTGTGTTCAAAACTTTTGGGACTTTGGGACTTCGAGGTTTCGAGTTTTGGGGTTTTGGTCCCCGAGGGGTTCTTGCACTCGCTTCCCTCTCCAACTCCCAGCTCCCAAACTTCCAACCTCTATCCCCCTGGGCCCATAGCACAGTTGTCGCCAACCAAGGTAGGGATTTCTGGATTTTGGCACTTCGGTTTTCAGGTCTTCGGTACCCGGGAGTTCACGAAGTAGTGACTCCAAGTCTCTTGTCGCTTCAATCCCTGACTTCTAAAAATTCTATCTCCTTACCCTCCGTGCCCACAGTACAACTGTCGCCCTTAACCATGATGTTGCGTGGCACGTTCAAGAGGGTCCACGTCACCCTCGGTGACATCATTGTGTCCCACCACTCTCACTTTTCTTCTCGACCTGCTGGCACGTGGTACACATCCATGTGCCCACGTCCCTTCCAAGTGAAATCCAACGGTTAGACCTCTCTCAAATCTACAATGCAGATCCTTTCGACGTTTTCAGGATTTCAGGGTTTCGGGTTTTCGGTAACTAGGAGTTCGCGATGTAGCGACTCCAAGTCTCTTGTCATTTCAATCCCCGAATTCAGAAATGATCCAACGGTTCAATTTCCTCTCCTACGATCTACGGTGTAGATCATTTCGGGATTTCGCCTACTGCGATTTCCACGTTCCTATGCAACTCCAAAGGTTTTTAAGCCCTGCACACATTCTCTAAATTTGACGGTCATGCGGGTTCTCCTTTCCTCTTGAATAGATCCTACGACTCCCACACCTCATGCGTTGAACTCTCTCTTTCTCCCGGTGGCCATATACCACATCGACTGCGGATTCTAAAATACCGCTAAACCTCCTGAGATTTGTAACATGGTCAAGTGACTCCTTGACACTCAGGAACATTTCGAGGTTTGAAATTGGCCCTCCCAACACATTTTCTTCTCAAAACAAAATTCGGTCCAAGACCACTTATCTGGCCCATCCAGGCTCAGCATCAAAACCATGGCTCTGATACCATTCTGTAACGCTCCCTCGGCCATCATCCAACCCACTGGTCGGGCAAACGCTACTTTGCGTAACAACATCATTTTATGCTTAATTAATAACGTGCATTTAAAACAGGTTAAACACATTTAAAATCAGAGCCAACACAAAATTACGGTTGACATAAATAATCCATGGAATTAACATTCATTCATATGCACAACAGAATACATGATAAATATAAATACACAGACATGCAACACATAATTAAAACATCGTCTGGAACTTATCTTTGAAACGGTGGTAATTCCACCAACCACATGCAGGCCTTCCATGAACCTCCCAGCCTTAGACCACGCTGCTCATCAAGCTCAGCAGTGGGTCACCCCCGATCTGGGACTAAGCTCCACCCCAAGGTAAGGAATCCTAGGCTAGGCTGAGGTTACAAGGAAAACAACACAGAATGACTGGAAGGATTCTTCCTAGGATGCCATCTTACACCCACTACTCCTGGACTCTCATTCCCCACATGCATGTTCCACCTAGGAGTATACACCTTCACAAGAACAGTCCATCGGTGCTACACCTCCCTTTCTGCGTCTCGAAAACAGGCCGGATCAGGAAGTCTCAGAGCCCGAAGCTGGTGATGGACACTCTCTGGAAGAAACCACTTCCCAGCAAACTCTCTCACCTGAAGAGAGTTGTTCACAGGCCTGACAACCTACCTCTTCCAACAACAATCACCTCCCTCACCTGGAGAGAGGATACACACAGGCTAAGCACGAAATCACACTGGCCAGTAAGCCACGCGCAGTCCATCACTGCATGGACACAACAACCAACTGGGAAAATAGACAAGGTCTTCCCAAACGAGCTCAACAATCACAAAATAGACTCATGGTTTTGGTTTCAGGATTGCACAAGGTGTACAGAGATCCCACGCACAGGCTCAAACTATTCAGACAAGGAATGTACCATCTTCCTTAGGAATCAAAATAGACCTTTTCCCCAGTTTCAGAATTGCACGAAGGTATCTTGCAGAGGTCAGACGGGACTCACGTTCAGACGGTCGACAGTGGAATGGAGGAGGAACCCCCATCATAGCTCAATTCATCAGTTTGTAACTGCATGCACTTGATTCAACACTTGTCACCCATGAAACTACATGCGTTTCTATCCATTTGGAAGTCACTTGTCATTCCAAAAGAACTTAGGATAAAACATATATTTCACATGGTCTTTTTGGAATAATATTAAAATATTATTCCCAAGGACTTAAGCCCCTAGGCTGTACACTTAGCCCCTCCTCCCACCTTCCAGCCCCTAATCCCTTGCCCACTCTATGGAATCTTAGTCCCCCATCACTCATTCATCATGGTCGGTCTGCACGCAGCGGTGTTTATATTTTTATTAATGTTCTACATGATTACATATACAAAAGCAGGCTCTTGGCCTTCAACACTTAGGCTCTCTGGCCTAACAATCACATAAGCCCACCAACTTATATAAACTTGGCTTACCAGCCTATAAAACATAATTACAATTCATTTCAGAAACATGATTTACAACAGGGCTCAACCTTGGGGACATTACAGTTAAGACTCTTGGTCTTTCTTGCTCTAACACGTATCTTTGCAAGATACTATGTGCTCCCATTTTGTACAGGTGTCCTACGATCAACTGATAGTTTGTAGCTCGGACTACCATGTTTTTCTCTTGTGCGGTGTTATAGTCCTATGGCATAGTACATGTGCTCAAGTGCTAAATGATATATGCAAAGCATTCATCAGCGATCTGGACTGAAAATAACTATGCATCTCAAAATTTGTCCTCTAAGTTCGTAGGTTCTTCCCCACTTGTGACCCTTGATAGGTGGTCAGGTCCTGCATTCAGTTTTCCTGGCTTGACTATTACTTCAAATTCAAATTATTGAAACAATAGTAACCATCGATAGATTCTCCCCCCCAACATTGGCTTGTTGACTAGGTATTTCAGGCCTGAGTGATCTGGGAACATCTTAAAGTGTTTTCCCAATAAGTAATGTCTGAACTTTTGTAGTGTGTAGACCATAGCTAGGCCTTCTCTCTCTATAGTTTTGTAGTTCTGCTCTGATTCTGACACCTTCCTACTCACAAATGCTATCGGGTGATCTAAATCCCCYGCTCTTGGCTACGCCAAGATATATCCAAGTGTTATGGTTGATGCATCTACATGGACATGGAATGTCTTCTCCTAGTCTGGAAATACTAGTATCATCGTGGTGACCATCTTCTCTTTTATCTTATCCAKACCATGTTGACAATCGTCATTCCACTGAAACTTTGTATCCTTTCTTAATAGTTTCTCCATTGGCGTGGTAATCTGCATGTATCCTTTGATGAACTTTCCATAGTATCATGTGTGTCCCGGTGTTGCTCTTAGCTGATGGACTATTTTCGGTGGTGGTAAGTTAACAATCACTGCAATATTTGTAGGATCTACGAGTAAACCTTGTTTTCATACTATATGGCCCAATAGTATCCCAAACGATGTTCTGAATATACATTTTTTTTATGTTTAGTGATATCTAGCACTGCCTACATCTTTATAACATCAGCAGTAAGATCTCTACATGGTCTTTCAACAAACTATAGACTGTCCAATCATCCAGGTATACCTCTAGAAACTAGTGGATGAATTCCTTAAACGCGACGATGACTACTCTGGAAAATATTGTCGGTGCATTCTTCAGTCCAAACGACATGATTGTGTATCAGTAGGATTCCCATTATGTCGCAAATGTGGTCTTGTATTTGTCTTCCTATGCTATCTTGATCTGATGGTAGCCTGAGAATCCATTAGTGAATGAGTAAGCTTCATGTCCTCCTACATTCTCCAACACTTCATCCATGAAAGGTGTATGGAATGGGTCATGTAGGCATGCATCGTTCAACTTCCTCAAGTTGACGCATATCCCTATCCCTCCTTGTTTTTTGTCCTGAACCACCATCAGGATTATCCATTTGGATTCTTCGACTTGTTCTATGATTCCATCTTCGAGCATCCTGTCTATCTCAGCTTTGAATTATTGTTTATATATTGGATTCATTCAGTATGGTCGTTGTCTGATCAGTCTCGCTTCAGGTGTGAGTGGTATATTCATTTCTCCTGGCTCTCGTGTTATACCCTTGATCTCTATAAATTTTGTGGGAAATAGGTCATTGTACTCGAGAAATAACTCTGTTATGCTTTCTATTATTTTCTCATTTCAGTAGTGTTCAATGCTAGCCATTTTGGGATTCTCAACTTTCCCGATGTTGACTTTCTTTACTTTGATCGGCACGGAAATAACATTTGACTATATGGGTAGACCTTACACTTCTCTTTATCCTTCTGCTTCTTCGATCTGAATATCGCATGGATCATCTTCATCTGGTGCTTCCTCCTGCACATGGTAACATGACAACAGTTCCTTGATTGTATGTTTGTTCCGTTGTTGTACTTTTGTTATGAGTTCGACTTCTGGTTATTTGATGAATATCACTCCTCTTATCTATTTAAGAGCTACATCTATTTTGGGGTTCTCATGCTCGAATGAGAAAGTGACTGTAAAATTTTGTTGCAATGTTGTCCAGGTTGTAGTTCCTTTGTGTAGTTCCTGGTCTGTGTACCAGTTTGTTGGTATGCCCTCTAGAGTGTGTATAAAATGATGAGACCATTCCTCTTGGGGTGTCAGTTTCCACAACATTATGTACTTCTCCAAGTGTTTCGTTGGTGCCCCTTGTCCATCATACTTCTATTGTTTGTTATTTTGTTTTTCTGTGCCGAACCTTATGCATAGTAACTGCTTACATTGGTACCAATATGTGATTGTCTCTTTCTGTTCACCCCACCATATTACAGGTGTGGGCTTGAGTGTTATATCAAGTGATAACAGTCTTTGATTCTCTAAATTTTCATCTTCATATTGTGCCAAGAATGTTTCCAAAACATTTATTCCATGGAAACTGGGTGGTTCCCTTATTTTTGTGCCTACCCATCTTACTGCTCAGTCTATTCGTGCACATCTTCTTGTGGAAACTTTGTGTATCCTTTGTTTCCAATTTTCTAAACCGATGTCTAAGTCTATTGCACATGAAGTAATGCTCCGCCAACTGAGTATCTTTTATGCAGTTGGGTTTATGTAATATTCATCGTGCACAGTTGTTCTATACAACTGGTTGATTTCCTATAAGTCTAGGCAAGTGGGTTCTACAAACCTTTCCCCTTATAATGGGTCTAATGGCGCAATGACCCTGTAGTCCCCTAAATCAAATATCATTTTCCTTGTCTTCAAGTTTATTATTGCCCGGTTGTCAAATGCCCAATCCAGACCAAGCAACACTGGATATGGTTTTGTGTCGTCCACTATTTCAATGACTTCAAAATATGCTTTGGTGCACACTCCATCCAAGTCTATTGTCACTCCTTTTCAGTGTACCGATTGGTAGGACTCTATGTTGGTTTTCTAGTTTCAGTTGAATAGGTGAATATCCTAATGTGGGCTCTCCCATGCATTGCCATGTCTTCTTTGGTAATACATTTACTTCAGATCCTAGATCTAGTATGATATCCCCCATGTTGAAATCTCCAATATTGGCATTAAGTCTAAATTCCATGTTCTTCTCCTTGTATGTAGGTGATTGACTGTCTTTTGTTCTAGTTTTCCTTCCGTCTCTATACTACATTGTTCTAGTATGTTTTGCAATATTTTGATAGATGATGGATCATTTAATACTTTGACACATGATTGCAAAAATAATTTGATTGTACTTACTTGTCCCATGGATTGCATATCATTGGTATGATCCAATAACGTAGGCATCTTGTATTCTGGCACTTCCTTGCTTTGTTGCACAGTTGAAGTCGATGCCACGTCTTCCTTTTGAAATTCTTGTTGATATTCCTTAAATATCTCCTTCTCATTTTGTGCGTCAAACTACTTCCTTGGTTCGGCGTTCTTCTTCACCCACTAGTGTTGTACTGGCTCTTGTCGATCTGCATCATTCCCTGTTTTGGCTCCTTCATGGGTAAATATGTTGATGCTTCATCCTTCATCCCTTGCTTCGGCTAAGATCCACTGAACATTCTGGTTGTTCCAGTTCCTCTTTTCCTAGATCTTTACTAATAGTGTCGGACATTCTTCCATATCATGGTCCGATGCGTGAAAATACATACATGTTTCTCTTGCATAATGTCTTGGTTGTTGGAAATTGTGACATACCACTGGTCCTCTACCTCTTCCAAAACCTCCTCTTGCTCGTCCTCCACCTCTATAGCCTACTCGATCTCCTCTCGGTGCATTATAATGAGGCACTTGATTGTACTGAGGTTGTGTTGTGTTGTACTGTGGCTACGTGATATTATATGGTTGTTTCCCAGTGTTGTATGGATATGGAACTTGGTTAAATTGTGTTGTGTCTTGCCCAATCATCATTTTGTCTTGCACTTTGTATGCATCTGATTTCCTTTCTCGCATCAACTCCATATTTCTACAACCTTTATCGTCATGGCCCACTTACTTGAAAAACTTGCAATATGAACTCTATGGGACTATCTAGTATTTCTGCATCATTGAGCAGTGATATGGATCATGACCCGGTTTATTGCAGATTTCACACCATAGTCCTCCTGTTGGTAATAGATTTGGCATTCCTGCTACCATATAGTGTGTGAATGTTGGACATTCATTCTTGTGGTGCCCTTTTGTCCTGCATGTGGTGCACCAAATGACTTCTCGTTTGTCTTTACTCTTATTATGGTTTAGCTGGAATGTTAATCTCTTCAGATCCTCCTTCAGTTCTTCAATGGATGGATCCATCTGTTGATACCGGTTTTCTTCCAGTTGTAGGGCTTCCTGTAGAGACTCTACCTGCATTTGGAAATTCTATTTTCGCAATGGATATTTTAAGTGTGGTAGCAGTGAATTGACGAACAGGTGTCGATCTTGCATATCGGTCATAAGATATTTCAACTTTCCTTTTAAACGCTTAAATCACTAGTCAATTTCCCAAACAGATTCTCTTGGTTTCTATCGGATTTCTATCATGTCATTCATGTATTGATCCTCTGAGGTCAACTTCTGGAACTCATTAATCAGTAAATTCTTAATGTTTTTCAGTTTCCTTGTCATTTCAGGTGCATTGTTTGCATCTAGACTCATGCACCAGTCTAGTGCGTGGTATCTTAGCGTAATAGTTAACTATGCTAGTTTGGTATCTTCATCAATGATTTGTTTTGCCTCCCATATCTTTTCACAAATGAACAAGTGTGTCTCAGGGTCTTTTGTTGCTTCTCCTTTGAATTATGGTAACCTAATGGTGGGATCATGTCCTGCCATTCTGAATGCTAAACTACTACCTCTGCGTGGTCTAAATACTTGACTAGTGTTGCCTGAATTGTCTCCTCCAATTATTGTTCCTTGTGTAGATGTACTTCCTACTATCCGACTTCTTCCGAACTTCGATT
>SNQJ01S0065208.1:14698-25730 GCA_010110895.2 Picea sitchensis | reverse complement strand
TGGTAAATCAGAAGGCAACATAATGCACAAGGTGCACTGCGTCGTCTCACCCGAGATAGTCTTAATGGGTGGTTGCAATACTCGTGTGTTTACAACCTAGGATTGAGTGAGAGATATGATAATTGTGTATTGAGAGTGTTATTGTAACTCATTAATGCAGTATATTGTTATCACGATTTATGAAGAAATATTCTAAATCATTCATTTAGCTTATCAATATCTAATAAAAGATAATAAAGACACACATGCATTCAATCACATAACACAGATGTTACTAGGGTTCACCCCCTCTTGGGATACGTCCACAAAGATATGTCTCTTCACTCTTTTATTATAGTAGTTATTCATTACAACGTTGTGCACTTTACAACTCTTCTTAGTTGGGTAAGACCTCTATGAGGCAGACTAGATCGCACCATGCTCCTCAGCCTATGATCTAACCCTCAATATCTACCCTCCTTCGTCCTCTCTCTAGATCAACAACTTGTAATAGTAGGTCATACAACAAAATATTACATATCAACTCGCTATAACAATTCTCTCTATAATGACGACTCGTCTGCCCTCTAATACCTAGGTATCTCTCTTTATATCTTTCTATCTCTTCAGCCATTACAATACATTACCAAAACCCTAACTCTACCATCGTTAGGTCTTCCATGCATACATGCATGTTTCTTTTCCTTCCAGCTGTCGCTTTCCTTGTGCATGCCTTCTTTCCCAAATTTGCCTTTCTTTCCGCCTTGGCCTGCTTCCAACAGGTGGTTTTAAGTCGAGGATGATTTTAATTTTTTCCACATCTACCTTCACACCATCCTTGCATACAACATGTCCTAAGAGGATGCCAATTGGGGTGGAAAATATACATTTCTTAATATTTAGGGACAATTGAATCTGCATGCATATTTCAAGCATTAACCTAAGACATTTTATGTTGTTTTTAAATAAGATATATATGGTCCATTCGTCGAAATGGACAACCATTGTCTTGTAAATGTATTTTTGAAATGCCTTCACCACTATCCTTTAAAATATTGCAAGGGAATTCTTTAGCCCAAATGGCATTACCCTATAGGAAAAGGATCCAAATTCAGATACAAATGTTATCTTTGGTTGGTATTCTTTGGGTATGGGTACTTGGTTTTATCCTGAGAACCCATCTGTAAAGGAATAACATTCATGTCCAACAACTTCATTGATTATTTCATCTACAAATGGAATAGGGAATGGATCTTCCAGTGTCATCTTATTGAGTCTCCAAATTTAATGTAGATTCTTAACTTTTTAGGATCGTGCTTATTTGGTTAGAACACCATGGGACTTTCCCATTTTGATTTGTTGATCACGTATATAATGCTTGTTGCTAACATTCCATTGATTTCTTTCTAGAAAATCAATTTGTATTTATGTGCTAGTTTATAAGGTCATTTTTTAATTGGTTTTACCCCATAGATGAGGTCGATTTTCATTCCCCTATTTCTTGTAGAATCCATTTTAAGTCTTTATAGTCTCAGGAAAATACATCTTGGTACTCCATCAGTAGGTCGACTGTATCATTTGTCTACTTTTGTGACCAGTAAACACCTACTCGTGCCATCTTATATCGATTTTCGTTTGATATATTGAATTCCTTTGTATTTGTCTCAACATTCATCCATTCCAATGGGTTTTCTTCATCGAGGTGTCGTTCCCCTTCTCCAACTTTAGTGAAAAATTCTGGAAAGTTGGGTTTTTTTGTGATGCAGGAGCATCGTATAAATCCCAAGTGTGTGTCTAAATCCAAGGAGACAATTGGACGTGCAAATGTAATTTGAACACGTTTTTGTGAAAATGTTTTGAAATTTAAAATCTGAAACATTAATGTAATGGACAGGAGGAAAGTGAAGTTGCATTTATATCTTGAAGATCCAAACTGATTTTGGGGCATATTTTCCTATCCGCGGATGTAATAGGAATTTAAGTTTGTTTAATGCAAGTAGGTAGATTTAAATGATAGACTAGATAGTTTTAGAAGCTTAGGAGGGAAAATGGATGATAGACACCCTCAACCCTTCTATCTTTAAAAACATAATTCAGAATTCGTAAGATGTAGAGATGCAGAGGAGAATAGAAGAGAATAGAGGATTTTTATGCATTTAGTTGTTATTTTCCATGTACAAGAGCACTGGAATTAATAGAAGAAAGATTTGATTCCAAATATATGTGTGTGTTATGGTTGTTGGAACCACCTGTTGAATGGTATGTTGCAAGCTTGTTTATATTCTCTGTGTGCATTTTATTTCAATGCTATGTGTGTGTGTATGCTCTGGGATTCTTTGTTAAATGTTTGAATTCTGGATAAGGGGAGACTGAGTTTCATTTGTTTCTCTTTCTAATAATTCCTACAAAGAGTGCAGTGGAGGGTCCGCAAGGAGTGCATCGACCAGGTTCTGAAATTCATCTCAGAACTCTCAGGAATGATCCAATTGTGTCTTTACAAGCCGTAGTGCTAGTAGATCACAGAGCCATGCAAAGTGTGCACAGGCTGGGAGAAGAGGGAAATATTTCTTTAGACTCACAGAGGAGTTGAATTTCTTTGTTGCAAGGAGTGCATAGAGATTCTCTCGAAGGATAACCGTGAGTTATATCTAAGTGTGCAAGATTCGTGCATAGAGAAGGCTTGAAGCCCAAAATTCACCAAGGAAAGGTCGAAGACCTAGACAATCAATTTTGTTTGAAGGTCGCAGAGGGTAAGAGAAGGTCGAATTAGATTGAAATCAAGAAAGGAGCAGGTTCAAGTGCCTTTGCCAAAGTTCAAAATCTAAAGTTGTCAAGACAGAGACGGACGATCTAAATTCTCCGTGGAGAACTCGCGAGATCGCGAGGACCGTAGGATTGAAAGGAGTTGCAAGATGGTTAAATATCGGAGAAACCCATCACCCAGGAGTCAAGGGCCAACGTGAGCCATTGATCATGGCTTACCCCACGTCGTTGGATCATTTCATGAATTTGGGGTTCGTGAGTTTGAAGGACAGGCCAAATTCTTGGTTGCTCCAAGTCCTGAGTCGTGAAGTGTCGAGTGTCAAGGGCTCATGCAGACAGGTGGCACATCCCGTAAGTGAAGACCACGTGGTTGAAAGGTTGTCCAAACATATAACACACATAAAAAGGTCGAAGTGGGTGACAGGTGGCGTACACGCATCACTGTGGAGGAGTCAACACCCTGTTGACTTATCACATTTCGAGGATTCGCAAGGGAGGAGCACGACCATTCAACACTCCAATTCGTGAAGTCACGAGTTGCAAGAGGTGCCAGAGTTAAGCTATAGCTAGTGGCCACTTGTAAAGGCACTAACGAGGAGGAGCCATACTTGTATCACATCTCGAGTATCGGAGGTTTGGACCAAGAGGAGTCGAGAGTCTTCGACTCTCCAACTCGCGAGATCGTGAGTCATGAAAGGCGCTTGCACTAAGGCCTTGTTCATGGTCACTTTTCCAAGGGGATGAAGAGAGGGGGATTATCCCTTACACCCATTCGGAGCTTCGCATATCGGTTGTTGCAGAGAGTGGTGGCATTGTGTTGAAAGGGCCAAACTCACGAGACCTTAAAATCCTTCGCGGTCTTAATCAAGGGTTTTTCTTAACTCTTGTCGTGGTTTAGAGAAGATCCTGAGTGGATCTGGTCCCAGGGTCTACACCAGTTGTGGTATCAGAGCACAGAAAAAATTCTTTTCTTTCTGTAGCAGAGAGAAAAGAGGAATTTTACAGCCATGCCGCCGAGAAGAAGAGAAAGGCCAATGCCTGATCCAGCAGTGGAAAGAGAGATGCATGAATTATGTGCCAGGCTTGATGCCATGGAGATGGCACAGAGGTGAAAAGTCAACGTTGGAGATATCAGCGAAGCTGAAAGTGAAAATGAAGATGGAAATAAAGGAGAATAAATTGCAGTCGAAGATGCTGCAGAAGAATTATTATTCAAAGTTGTTGCAAGGATAGGTGCCAGGGAAAAAATGGACATTCCAATGTACGAAGGAAACTTAGACATTGAGGAGATGCTAGATTGGTTTAGAGCTCTGGAAAAATACTCTGACTATGAGGATGTTGAAGAGGAGAAGAAAGTTAAGCACGCAGTCACTAGACTGAAGGGACATGCAGCACTGTGGTGGGATGAACTACAGGATGACAGGCGTTGCAAAGGCAAACAAAGAATCAAAAGCTGGGATAGAATGGTCGCAAAAATGAAATCCAAATTCATACCCAAAGATTATCAAATCAATCTGTTTTGAAGGATGCATAATTTGAGGCAGAAGCTGATGACGGTGAAATAATACACAGAAGAGTTCTACATGATAAACATAAGAGAAGGTCATCGGGAGAGCGATGATGAGAAAGTTTCCAGATATATGAATGGTCTGTGATATGACATTCAGGATGAGATGATCATGATGACCATCCGAACTGTAGAAGATACTTATGATATGGCTCTGAAAGCTGAAGAGAAGCTGAGCCGAAAGTAAGGTCAAAGAGGTTGAGGCAGAAGTCAAATCAGAGGCAAGGAAATTGCCCAAGATAGAACGAAGAAGTCCAAAGATGAGGGAAAGAAACCTCAAAATCAATCTGAGAGAGGAAGAATCTCACAGGGGAGACAGTATGTTGACCGAAACACTTTTCCTCGAGCCAGAGGAAGAGGAAGAGGCAGAGGAGGCGAAGTGAAATGTTTTGTCTGTGGAAAAATCGGACATAAATCCTATGAGTGTCCAGATAGGAAGAAAGATGGTGAAACTCACATTGTCGAAGCTCAAGGAAGGAATGTTGAGGTAGAAGACATTGAGGGCAGAAGATCCTTAATGATGAGGAAAGTTCTCTTGAAGCCAGATAAGGAGCCAGAGAACCCAGTCCAAAGGGACAGTTTGTTTAGAATTGCTTGCAAGACCAAGGACATGGTATGTGAGGTAATAGTGGATAGTGGAAGCACAGATAATCTAGTATCCACAGAAATGGTGGAGAAGCTGGAATTGGACACTATTACACATCTGAGCCCATACAAAGTCTCGTGGTTGCAAAAATGGCATCAGGTAATTGTCACTAAACAATGTTTAGTTGAGTTTAAGATAGGTGGATATAAGGATGAAATTTTATGTGATGTTATTCCCATGGACGTCTGTCATCTATTGTTGGGAATACAATGGAAATATGACATAAATGTGGTGCATGATGGGAGAAAGAACACATACGCTCTGGAAAAAAACGGTAGGATGCACATGTTGTTGTCAATTAAGGATAAGGAGGTGAAAACATAGACGAGAAATACTATACTTCTCATGAGTGGGAAGGAGCTTCTTTATGAAGTCAAGAAAGATGAAGAAATGCAGTTTGATGTGGTAAGAAAACCTAGATTCATCTTGACCAGTACTAAGATAGATGATTTACCGGAGGAAATTCAGGAATTGCTAGAGGAGTTTGCTGACATTGTGGTGGAAAAATTACCTTGTTCATTGTCGCCCATCAGGAGCATAAGTCATCATATTGATCTTATATCGGGGGCAAGTCTACCGAACAAAGTGGCATATTGATTGACGCTGCAAGAGAATGAAGAGTTTAAAAGACAAGTCTAGGATTTGATGGACAAAGGATTGGTTAGAGAAAGCTTGAGTCAATGCATTGTACCTACAGTGCTAAGTCCAAAGAAAGATGGTGGATGGATAATGTGTACAGACTCGAGGACCATAAATAAAATCACCATCAGGTACAGATTTCCTTTACCTAGGATGGATGACTTGATGGATTGCTTGAGTGGAGCAAATCATTTTTCAAAAATTGATTTGAAAAGTGGATATCATCAAATAAGAATGAGGGAAGCTGATGAATGGAAGACAACATTCAAGACAAATGAAGGATTGTATGAATGTCTTGTCATGCCATTTGGCTTGAAGAATGTGCTCAGTACTTTTATGAGGTTGATGAATGAAGTCTTAAAAGATTTCATTGGTAAGTTTGTAATCGTATATCTTGACGATATACTGATCTTCAATAAAACTAAATCATAACACTTGAATCATTTAGCTTCCGTGATGAGGAGATTGCAGCAAGAGAAATTGTTGATCAATATGAAGAAATCGTCATTTATGAGGACATAACTCATTTATTTGGGTTTTGTTATCTCTGCAAATGAATTGAAAATGGATCTGAAGAAGATAAAGGTGATTAAGGATTGGCCATTGTCGAAGAGCATGTTCAAATTTCGATGCTTCCATGGGTTGGCTAGATTCTACAGGAAATTCATCTGAAACTTCAGTGGAATTAGTGCATCGATGATGGATACGGTGAAGAAGCGGCATAAATCTTTTCACTGGAAAAACAAAGCAGAGAGGAGATTCAACATGCTGAAGAAGAAGATCACTGAGCAACCAATTCTGGTTTTTCCAGATTTCAAGCAAAACATTTCAGGTCAGGTGTGACACGAGTGTATTTTCCACTGGAGCGGTCTTGAGCCAAGACAATAGGTCGATCGCGTATTTTAGTGAAAAACTGAATGAAGCAAAGATCAAGTACTCCACGTATGACAAATAATTTTGTGCAGTCATACAAGCGCTGAAGAAATGGAGGCATTATTTGGTTCCCAAAGATTTTGTTTTGTACAGCGATAATCACGCTTTGCAATTTGTGACTCAGTAGGAGAAGTTGAACCAAAAACATGCTAAATGGGTCGAGTTCATGCAGAATTTTACTTTTGTGATTAAACATATTTCTGGAACTTCTAGCAAAGTGGTTGACGCTTTGAGCAGGAAATCTTTGCTATTGCAGGAATTCAGAGTCAAGACTTTGGGTTTTGATAACCTCAAAGAAATGTACAGGGATGATCCAGATTTCAGAGAAGCATATGAGGCATCTAAGAATCCAATTCTCGGGGACAAAAGCCAATGGACCGAGTATATGATCTAGGATGGATTATTGTTCAAAGGCAATCAACTATGTATTCATGAAATTCTCCATGAGGGAGAATTTTTTGAAGGAAAATCATAGTGGAGGATTGGTCGGACACTTCAGTCATGATAAAATGTTCTTGAAGTTGAATGGCTCATACTATTGGCTAGGGATGAGAACAAATATCAAGAAATTTGTGGAAAGGTGCAGAATTTGCCAGCATGCCAGGGGGAAGAGACAGAATATAGGGTTGTATCAACCATTGCCAGTACCAGAGAGACCATGGGATGTGGTAAGTATGGATTTTGTGTTAGGACTACCAAGGACACAAAGGGGTTGTGACTCAATATTCGTGGTAGTCGTCAGATTTTCTAAAATGGCACATTTCATACCATGTCAAGAAACCAGTGACGCAACACATGTTGCCAATCTGTTTTTCAAGGAAGTTGTTAGACTTCACGGCTTACCCAAGAGTATTGTATCAGACAGGGATACCAAATTTGTTGGTCATTTCTGGAGGACCCTATGGAAGAAGATGGGGACTAATTTATCTTTTATCTCAGCATATCACCCTCAGATGGATGGACAAACTGAGGCAGTGAATTGAAGTTTGGGATATCTGTTGAGGAGCCTAGTGACTGAACACCATAGTCAATGGGATCATATTCTGCCACAGGCGGAATTTTCTTACAACGATTCATTTAACAGAAGCATAGGGCACAGTCCATTCCAGATTTTATATGGAATGTAGCCAAGGGGAGTTTCTGAATTGAAAGATTCAGAACAAGATGAATTCAAGAGTGTTAGTGCAAAGGAATTTGCAAAAGGAATGAAGGATCTTCACAACAGAATTAAGGAGCGGTTGCAGAGTTCAAGTCAAGAGTACAAGTGTAGAGCATATCAACACAGGCGAGAACTTCAATTTGAAGTTGGCAGTTTGATTCTTGCACATTTGAGGAAGGAAAGGTTCCCAAGGGGAACGTATAACAAGCTTAAGATGAAAAATATTGGACCGTGCAAGGTCATAAGGAAATTCGGGGAAAACGCATATGAGATTGAATTACCCAATGGGGTCAGAATCTCACCGATATTCAATGTCACGAATTTGTACCCTTACAGAGCTGAAGAAGCAAGAGTAGAAGATGAACAAGAAAATATTCAATGGACAAAACAAATGCTTGTAGCTGAAAAACCACAGATGGAAAGCATAATTGACAAGAGGATTAGCAGAAAGACCAGGAGAAAAGAGTATTTTAAATACTTGGTCAAGTGGAAACGACATCTAGTTGAAGATGCCAGCCGGGAGAATGAAGTAGAAATTCAAAGGCATGGACAGACCATGCAAAATCTCATGAACGAGAGTTCATGAAAATTTTCAAGTGAGGGAGTATGATGCAGGAGAATCGTATAAATCCCAAGTGTGTGCCTAAATCCAAGGAGACAGTTGAACGCGCAAATGTAATTTGAACACGTTTTTGTGAAAACGTTTTGAAATTTGAAATTTGAAACATTAATGTAATGGACAGGAGGAAAGTGCAGTTGCATTTATATCTTGAAGATCCAAACTGATTTTGGGGCGTATGTTCCTATCCGCAGATGTAATAGGAATTTAAGTTTGTTTAATGAAAGTAGGTAGATTTAAATGATAGACTAGACAGTTTTAGGAGCTTAGGAGGGAAAACGGATTATAGACGCCCTCAACCCTTGTATCTTTAAAAATATAGTTCAGAATTCATAAGATGTAGAGTTGTAGAGGAGAATAGAAGAGCACAGAGGATTTTTATGCATTTAGTTGTTATTTTCCATGTACAGGAGCACTGGAATTAACAGAAGAAAGCTTTGATTCCAAATCTATGTGTGTGTTATGGTTGTTGGAACCACGTGTTGAATGGTATGTTGCAGGCTTGTTTATATTCTTTGTGTGCATTATATTTCAATGCTATGTGTGTGCATATGCTCTGGGATTCTTTGTTAAATGTTTGAATACTGGATAAGGGGAGAATGAGTTTCAGTTGTTTCTCTTTCTGAGAACTCCTGCAAAGATTGCAGTGGAGGGTCTGCAAGGAGTGCATCAACCAAGTTCTGAAATTCATCTCAGAACTCTCAGGAAGGATCCAATTGTGTCTTTACAGGCTTGAGTGCTAGTAGAGTACAGAGTCGTGCAAAGTGTGCGTAGGCTGGGAGAAGAGGGAAATATTTCTTCAGACTCGCAGAGGAGTTGAAGAATTCTCTATTGCAAGGAGTGCACAAAGCTTCTCTCAAAGTATAACCGTGAGTTATCTATAAGTGTGCAAGATTCGTGCATAGAGAAGGCTTGAAGCCCAGAATTTTCCAAGGAAAGGTCGAAGACCCGGACAATCAATTTTGTTTGAAGGTCGCAGAGGGCGAGCGAAGGTCGAATTGGATTGAAATCAAGAAAGTAGTAGGTCCAAGTGCCTTTGCCAAAGTTCAAAATCGAACGTTGTCAAGACAGAGACAAACGATCTAAATTCTCCATGGAGAACTCGCAAGATCGAGAGGATTGTAGGATTGAAAGGAGTTGCAAGATGATTAAAGGTCGGAGAAATCCATCACCCAAGAGTCGAGGGTCAATGTGAAGCATTGATTGTGACTTACCCCATGACGTTGGATCATTTCGTGAATTCAGGGTTCGTGAGTTTGGAGGACAAGCCAAATTCTTGGTCGCTCCAAGTCCCAATTCGTGAAGTGTCGAGCGTCGAGGGCTCGTGTGGACAAGTGGCACATCCCGTAGGTAGAGAACACATGGTTGAAAAGTGGCACAAACATATAACGTGCAGAAAAAGGTCAAAGTGGGTGACAGGTGGCGTACACACGTCATTGTGGAGGAGTCAACACCCTGTTGACTTATCGCATTTTGGGGATTCGCAAGTGAGGAGCACGAGCGTTCAACACTCCAACTCGCGAATTCGCAAGTTGCGAGAGGTGATAGATTTAATCTCTAGCTGGTGGTCACTTGTAAAGGTGTTAATGAGGAGTAGCCATACCCGTATCGCATCTCGGGTATCGGAGGTTTGGAGCAAGAGGAGTCAAGAGTCTTCGACTCTCCAACTCGCGAGATCATGAGTCACGAAAGGAGTTTGCGCTAAGGCCTTGATCGTGGTCACTTTTCCAAAGGGTTGAAGAGAGGGGGCTTATCCCTTACACCCATTTGGAGCTTCGCATCTCAGTTATTGCAGAGAGTGGTGGCATTGTGTTGAAAGCGCCGAACTCAGGAGACCCGAAAATCCTTCGTGGTCTTAATCAAGGGTTTTTATTAACTCTTGTCATGGTTTAGAGAAGATCCTAATCAGATCTCAACCTGAGGGTCGGGGGTCTGCACCATTTTCCATCATCCTTCTCTTCTTTGGTTACTTTTAATATTGACTTTATATAATTTTGCATGGCAGGGTGATTACTTCTCCACCTGAATCTTTGGCCAGGAAAACTTGTGTTTTCCATGTTGATTCATCGAGTAGTTATACTTATGTTTCTCTCTGTTGAAATAAAGTGGCATTTCGATGTCGATCCTATGACCACCATAATTTTCCCTTTTTCTTTCTACATGGTTGGTGTCAATTTTTCAAGAAAAAATTTGATTTGTTAGGATGCTTCTCTTAAGTGCTCCTCCTCTGGGGTGAATTCAAAATATTTGATAAAAATATCTTTGATGTTAGACCAACTGAGTGTGTAACCACATGCTTCTTCAATATTGTACCATTTGTTTGGTATTTCATCCAGTGTATTTGGAAACATATGCGTCCATACCCTTTCATCCCTATAGCTTATTCTGCGCCATTTGTTTTCGCAGTGGTGAATGTGTTCCACGGGATCGTATCTGATTTTGAAGAGGGGAATGTTAGTTTTCTTAGCTAGCTTATTCTCTTAAAAGAGTTCTATAAAATAAGTCGACACTGTTGTCCATTTTTATAGTCTTGGGGAATGCGTTTCCTGTTGATACTGAGAGGGGGGTGAATTAGTATCAAGTATAATTTAAAAAAAAAATCAACTTATACTTAAACCATTCAATTATATCCAATGAGAAATGAACAATAGTATAAGAGTTACACCAATACACCACAATACACCATGCACAATATATGAGAAATAATCAATAGTTATTGTTCAAGGG
>SNQJ01S0065208.1:0-10447 GCA_010110895.2 Picea sitchensis | reverse complement strand
GTCATCTTCAAAAATTCATTTCTCCTCAACCATGAGGATCCATGTGACGTGCCACATACCACCGGAAACAACATGATGTATACTATCCATCCATGGGTGTTGTATATGCATGTGCATTTTCCTTCATGTCCAAATACCTTCATCAATCTTGTGGTCCAAAACCCATGACTAGGGTTGACGTCAATGACAACAACCAATCTTCCAACATTTCCTACCATATTGCAGCTTGGCTTGTGAAAGTTTCCACCAGGCTTTGGGTTCTCCCCTATTCTCCCACATATTTAGAAACTTCTTCGACGTGTTTCAATGGTGTGTTATGTTTGTTATAGCATAGTGCATTTTTCATCCTATTTTCAATCGAGATTAGAGTGGGTGTTTATCGGAGCCTTTTATCATATACTATGGGTACTACTTGGATTGAAAACCATGTTCTTGGATGGTTTATTGGAATGGATTCGATGGACGAGTATTATTTTGAATGTGCTTCATAATTTTCTATCTATCAATTATATAGAGCCGAGTCAGAGTTTTGTTTGACCAACATGGGAGATTCTATTAAAATGTATCTGTACGTATTTGGTTCGACATAATATCTTTGTTCATTGATTATCTGGTACAAACATCAATCTTCTTGATCTTCATCCCATGACTCAATCCAAGGTTTCCCTTTAGGGTTGAGGGGGGTAATTTTTTTCTATCGCTCCATTTTATCTTGATTTTATCCCTTTCAAGGGAGATATTGGATTTCATTTGTCATCCCCATGGCCGACTGCCAAGTGTTGCATAAGCGGGAATTCCTTCTACTAAGTCGATTACCTAAAACTCGACTGGTGTTGGTATACCCATACTTTGTGTTTCCACATTTCTAAGTATGTCGATAGGTTCGATTAATATTTGGTCAGAAAGTTTGAGGTAGTTCATTATCGGTGATATTGAATGTCATCCCAACCATATCCACATGTCTCAAGGAAGGATATTTACTTGTGATATGAAATCGACAACTACATGTTCAATCATTACCCCATTGATTTCCAAGTCGACCCGTGGGTCATAATATTTATGTTTATATAATAGTTGTCTGACATCTTTGGATGGTCTTTGTCCCTCTTTATATTCTCTTAGGATGTTAAGAAGGTCCAATAGCCAACTAACTAAGTGCTTTTCTTTTAGGATTTTTAGAAATTCTTGTACTATATCTTCATTTTTTTCCCTCTATTTTGATGTTCTTCATTATTATTTTTAAAGAACTTGAGTGCTTCCATCGTGATCTTCTCTTGTTTGTCAGGATTTGGGAATGGATTGGAGTTCCCTGTTTGTCGATTTTGTGATGGAGTTTTATTAATATTCCATCCTGCTCCTGATCTTATAACAACATGCAGGTTCTTTGAGTTTAATACTTCTTGTTTCGGCACTCTGTGGAGGAGGTTCAAAATATTTTTTTTCATTTATTTATCAAGTATTATTGGGAAATGCTTTATTGAGTGATCGTCGACACTGCATATGTTGAAAACTTTCAAGTCGACGCGATATTTTATTGGGCAGTCGAGGTTGATGTGATCTTCTTTCCAACAATTGAAAAAGTAAGGTCGACCACAACCATGACCCTGGAAACTTCCTCGACCTCGTTCGCCTCGACCTAGACTATAGTAGTCATTTCTTCTTCCATAGTCATTATCCTGGTCGGTTTCTTCTGTATGATAAACCGTGTGCACATTTGTTATATTTCATGAATTTAATCGACATTCCAATGTTCTATGGTTATTGTTGGTCTCGTGATTTGGTTAATTAATGATGTTGATTAAATCCTTTTTTACCGGTATTATATATGTATTAATAACCATTTTGAAGAAGTTTTGAAAGATTTCATATCAAATCATCATAGCTTATACCAGGTACGTGTAATTGATGTTTTGTGATTGTTTTGAGTTTAATGCAGTTTAATTTAATGATTATGAGAAGTTTATGCGTGATCTGTGTGTCACGGGGAAAAATCGCAAGGCATTTTTCCATCCAGTAGCTCGTCCGGTACTCCATCTAGCACTGCGTCCGGTACTTCATCTGACACTACGTCCGGCACTGCATCCAGCACTAAAACCGTGGGCGAGTTGGTGGTTGTTATATCGACGGCCTATGTTGGGCGAATCGGCGACATGGGTTTTGTTCACCCTCGTGGCCTCCAGCTACTAAGCTCTTGACATCTCAAATTAAGTTTTTAGGTTGAGCGTTGAGTGGCTCGTTCAGTTTCTAGAAGCTAAAGGAAGTTATAGTGTATTTAATGGAATTTTTTGTTTTTACAGGAGGTCGACCCTTCCAGTGGTTGAACTCTTGAATTGTAACTATTATAAATACCATAGTAGTGGTCAAACAAAGTGTTAAGAATTGTCAAGAATTGTTAGAATCGTTTTTCTATGTAAACTCAGACATTTCCACAAACTTGTGCTAGACTGCGTTTTTTTATTTAATGACCAGAACCATGTGATTTAGCTCACGATTTGTTGTTGAGGAGTAGCCACGACCTGTTGGGGGGGGAACTAGTGGCCTGGGTGAATACTTAGATAGTTATCTTGTTTATTTTAGTTGTGCAATTGTCATTTCTTTCATTTTCTATTATATGTGTTTTTATCATTTTACATGCTATGTATTTGTTGTTCATAATTTAATTGTTTAAATTTCCTTTTTCCAGGTTGCTTGAGATAGTTCTTAATATGCTATGTCTTTTAATCATTAGAAAATAGCTTGCAAGCTTAGCTACTAACCTTGTTGTGTGATTAAATGCTAGTTTGAATTTCTAGAGGTTGAAATAGAATAGCTAATACAGAGTACAGAGTTTCTTTGGCAAAGTTTCGATGGATGAATAGTTGGTAGTTTTGATTTTAATTCTCAGTTTGCTTGTCAATTTTTTTGTAGTGTGTTGAGGTAGAAGTAGAATTTATATTGTTTTTTTGTAGGAATTTTAACTTGCAATTTGAATTGTTAATAATAGGATTAGCTTAGTTTATTTCATGAAATTTCCATTCTAGATTTAAATTGAAATTTTAAATAGAAGTTTGAGTTTGAGTTAAGTTTTTAGTTACAAGTCTCTAATTGTGTGAATTTTCTTATATTAGTGTAAAAATGCATTTGAATTAAGTAGAATAGTGTTTTCTTATCATTGATGATTAATGCATAAATTGAGAGATCACATGGATTTTCAGGATAGTTGATATTTTTTCTATGATGGCTAAGTTCTCGTTAGATTGCTTGATTCATACTTTTAATTTCTCCATAGAAGTTAATATTGAAATGATTCCTCTTGAATTATCACTAATTGTTAAATGCCATCGTGATGTCATAAGACACCGAAGACATAATCATCATATTTGAAGTTTCTTGTCATTGTAGCTTAAGAATAGTTGTTGATTAATATTTGAATATTGTCATGATGCTTTTAGTTAAATAAGTTAAGATTTCCCTTTGCAGATTAGAAGTAATTGTGAGTTTTATCTTAAGAATAGAGTTCAGTTTCTTAATAGTTTTGATTCGTTACCTGTTGAATAGTTTGGATTAGTTTACTTTCTGAATAAGTTTGAATAGGTTAGTCATTTTCTTGTTTACTTGTTGTTGCTCATTAATTTGAATAGATTGATTAGATTAATTTGTCGTTTCTCATTAAGTTGAATAGATTAAATAGATGGCTTGCTTTTTCTTATTAGATCGATTACGTTAACTTGTTCAAAGTAGGGTTTTCATTTTATTCTTTAGGACAATCCATTGATCAGTTGTTTAAAAGTTGCTTAGGGTAAATAGTTTAAGTTGCTTGATAGGGTTTTCTCATTGATAGTCTTTGCTTAAGTAGATTAGCCCTTAGATAGACCATCTCCTTAGTTAGATTATATTTCCTCTAACTTTTCTGCCTTGACACATATAGTGATATGACTCTAAGTTTACTTACCTCAGGTTGACAATTTAATTGAGGGATTTAGTGCATATAGAACACCCATCATATTTGGCGTCGTTGTCAAGGAGTTGTCTCAAGGTAGGAAATAATTAGGAGATAGATCATTTCTGAACCTTAGCATTAGTTTGGTGGCAAGGGAACTTTAATACAAGAGGTAAGAACATGTGCAACTGTTATGGAAAGTTCCCCCAAACCCAATGGTATTTTTTCTTTTTGTTGTTTGCTTTAATGAACAAGCCTAGGGACATAAAGGGTATATACATTAAATCCAAATCAGACTTTTAAACCAAGGTTCCTTCTGAACTTTTCGGGGGAAGGAACATTCCACTCATAAATTCCACAGACCGATACCGAAAAGAAGGAGCTATTTCAACCCAAAGAGCTAAGGCAATATCCAAAGAGACTAAAATAGGAAGCGCTATAAAACAAGAAATTGAAGCATCAGTAATAGTGGGACAAGAGGAAAGACCACTCGAGCCTTCCGTAGAACCAACCAACACAACCTTTGTTTTCTTACCACCATCAGGAGACCCTAACTTTGTAGACATCATAGACCCTGAACAGGTGAATACTTTGTTTGGTAGTTCAGCCAATATAATTGTTTCCCAAATTGAGACAGAAACTTTGGCACCAATAATCTCAACTGGCTCGAGTAGAGTCCCAAACATCCAAGCAGTAGGAAGAACTTCCCATCAGAGGGATACCTTTCTTAGACAAGAACCTTGGGATACTTTGTTCTCTTCAAGGATAAAACCACCTAGGTACTCTCTTTTTGGAAACCAAAATAGTATGGATGATCAGGAAGATCACAACAATGTAAGACAAGAGGAGGGAGAAGAAGCTGGAAACCAAACCAAAACCACCTTCGAGTTTCCAATTTTGGACACCACACAGAATGTCAATATGAAAAACATTCCCCTCTCGACACTTCCCACATTTTACTGTAAAAGCAGTGAAGACCCGAATACCTTCCTATTTGAGTTTGACATCTTGTGTAGGAGCTACAACTACTTACAAGATGCCCAGAAACTAAAACTCTTTCCTGCCACCCTCAAGGACTTCGCACTAATATGGTTCATGGAGTTGGGAGAATCTAGTATAGGCTTTGGGAAGCCATGAAAGGTATATTTCTTAAGAAGTACCAAGATTACTGCAAGTCCAAGGATTCTCGTAATGATATTTTCAAAATCCAATAGTTAGAAGATGAGAACCTCAAGGATTATATCGAATGGTTGCCTACATCTCACAGAAATCAAAGTATCATGACCTTCCAGATGATGCAGTCAAGGCTATCTTCCTTAAAGGAATTTCATATGAATAACTAGAAATACTTAACCTGATCGCATCATGTGACATCTCCCATAAACCATTTTCCAAAATCTATGAAATGTGTAAGAATTAATCAAGGAGTAGAGATAAAACAGGGAAGAATGTTTGGGATCCTTATAGTAGAAACTTGAAACCAGTTAGTTCATGTGGTATCACGAGAGTAGAGATAGGGAACCTTTTAGAAAACTTCAAAATAGATATCTTAAGAACAATAGGTTCTCAGTTGGATACCCTAAGGATTAAAAAGAAACAAGTGGAGGAAAATGCAACAATGAGCATATTTTTCCCAAGATGCAGAAGGAGGCATTCCTCAAGGGAATGCCCATTAGATAACATTTGAGTTTGTGGCTTCTGCACAGAAGACCACTCAACTGAGAAATTTCCATCATTGCCCAGTTTTTTAGCCATATATAGAAGTGGGGATCCTGGGGAATTATCTTATGCACCTAGGAGGCCATGTAAGCCTAGGAATCGGCCTACATACCCGGATCCACAGCCTCAAGTTCCACCCTATTATCAACAAGCACAATAATGGAACGCACCAAGTTGGAAAAATTGTTCTACATAATACCAACATCCTTTGCTTCAAGGATGGAGAGGAGGGAATAACCAAGGGAACCCTCAAGATCCACCTATCCCTATGCCCAACCATACTTACCCTCAGTTTCCACCGAACATCCCGTAGCTTCTGCCAAGTTTTGTTCCACTACCTTTACCTCCTATTCCACAACAACTGCAAAAATATCATAATGAAAGATCCCCAAGACCAACATTATTACCGACACAACCAGTTCCCAATCCCAATAATAATCCCACTCAACCTCTTCATAATGTTGATATGCAAGCCTTCCTGACATATGTTATTACTCCTATCCCATTGTAGGAAATTCAACTGAGGTCAGGAAAAGTTATGGACAGGCAGAGGCCTTTAGTAGTCATCCGGGAAGAAGAAAAAGAGGAAACCCCCAAACAACCCACATATGACACTAGGTGGGAATATGTTATTATTCATAAGGACCAAGAACCCAAGATTCCCCAAAATGAACCTTCACAAATTACGAAGGCCCCTCCTTATCCAGAAAGATTAGTGATCGAGAAACCTACCACCCAACCAAAATTTGACATCTTGAATGTGTTAGCACCAGAAGTCAAATATAGCTTGCGGCAGAGGTAAGACCAGTACCCATCAGGTTATATGTCATGGTTAATGGATTTAAAGAGGTCAAATGGGGTAGACTCAAGAGAATGTCGTTTTAACTCAGAAAACTGGGGCAGTGTGCACAAGCAAATGAGGTCTTGATCAACTTCAGCCAATACGTTGTAGTAAGGGTGAGTAGGAGGAAGAAATTGATGATAAGATGTATAGGTCTTCTCTTGACATCATGTCTTCCAACAGCCTAAGGAGGAAAAAATCTGAAAACAAGATCCTCTTGAATTCGAAGTTTCAGGAAACCGAAAATTCTATAACTGCACTACAATCAAACATCCATTACAACACAGTCACCACAATCCATGTGAATCCTTCAATCATGAACATTCAGTATCAAACACAAATAAGATGGAACTAGAAGTTGACTTTCATTAAACAAGAAGTCTCAAATCAAGTTACATAACCAGAGAACTAGAGCTCCATTAAAACATTACAATACGGGAGCTTAGCTCAACCATCGACCATTACAAAATATCAAAACTGCATACATATACTCAGAATTGTTCCAACCACCAGGAGTGTGATCGGACCACAGAATTAACGTTTTCAGTCGGTGCCTCCTCTGTCAAATGCAAGCCAGGCGTAGTTATGTTCTTTACAGGAAAATATGTCCATAATTGACAGTCTTCCTTTACATCTTCTCTCTACATGTTTTCCATTTACGGGGTGAGACGAGGTCTCAACTGTTGCCCCATTTTCATGAACTGTCTACATCGAGGTCAGGACGGGCCGCACTCTGAACTTCACCATCTAGAGCCTTGTTGGATGCTTGCAGGGAGGACTTGGTAGGAAGACACATACGCTAATGATAGGGAGTTGATGAGATGACTGGGACTATGTTGGAACAAAAATTTCATATCATCGCCCGACTTAGGATAAAACCATTTGATGGTTTTTTTGAATTCCTACGGGACCTAATACAGACCCTGCCATCCCTTATCCATACACATATGATCAACGGATATGACCACAGGTCTTACCGGAGTGGTGCTCCCGGCATTCATGATTCGGAAAATTCGTGATGCATGTATTCCCTTGTTCATTTCGGGGTTTCATCCATCGGAATTTCGTGTCTAGAAAACATGAGGAAAATTGACCCTTGGAAATCCTGGGTACYGAAACGYTGAAACACCGAAACTATGTGTGCTAGTCCATTTCGGGACTTCACCTATCGGGATTTCGCGAGATGTGAGGACAGGAGGGTTTCACATCTGGGTCTCCCGGAGGCTAAAATTCTGAAGCATCATAACCTATCCATGCCCTATCATTTTGGGATGTCGCAAGTCGAGATTTTGGGAGTCGTGAGGACAAGAGACTTGCCTCCAAATATCTCGGTTGTCAAATACTCCGAAACATTAGATTCTTAGTCATGCTATACTCATTTCGGGGTTTCATACTTCGTGATTTCGCAATATGCACGAACAGGAGGTCTCGCATCTAGATATTTAGGAGTCGAAATTCCAATGCTCATTATATATATATGCTAAGCTCATTTCGGGATTTTGTAAGTCGGGACTTCGCGAGGTGCGATGAAAAGGGGATCTTACCCTTAGGTATCGCGGGTGCCGAAACACCAAAAAACCATGTCTCATCCGTTCTACTATCATTTCGGGGTTTCATGCATCGGGTTTTCGTGATATGCAAGAATCATGAGGTCTCGCACCTGGGTCTCCCGGGAGCCGAAACATCGAAGCACCAAACTATGAAAATACATTATACTATTTCAGGATTTCGCAAGTCAGGGTTTCAGGACTTGCGAGTACGAGAAGACTGACCCTTGGGTTTCCTGATTGTTGAAACACTGAAACACCAAGGCTTACCCATGCTAAACCTTTTCGGGGTTTCATACTTCTAGATTTTGCAATGTGCGATGACAAGAGGTCTCGCATATGAGTTTTCTGGGGGGCGAAGTTCTGAAACATCGATACATATATATATATATATATATATATATATATATATATGAGGCTAAGTCGGGATTTCAGGAGTCGTGGGGATAAGGGTTCTTGCCCTCTGATCTCCCGGGTGCCAAAAATTCGAAATGCTTACCGACCGTCACATGTACCCTACAGTTGGATGGTCCAGGTACTCCCATGGGTCTTGGAATCGACGGTTCCAATTTCTTCAAAACTTACGAAGGTAAAAAGGGGTCGAGGCATTTGCACCTGCGTTCCTTCATCAAATTTAACGGTTGTAATAGACCTTAGATCCTCCGAAAGGATCTCATTCGTGCAATTAGCAAGAGGAAGGGTATCCTGGGTACCGAACCACCGAAAGGTCCTAACTCATCCACATGCRGTCATTTTGGGATTTCACGGGTTGGGGTTTCAGCACTTGTGAGTACTAGAGAACTCGYACCTAGATACTCCGGGTGCCAAAACACCGAAAAATCTTAACTTACTCCCATGCTAATATATCAGAATTTTGTAAGTCGGGGATTCGGGACTTGCGAGTGCAAGGAAACTTGCCCTTAAGTATCTTGGATACCGAAATGATGAAATGTTGAGGTCTATGAGGACCATTCTCCCGCATGTAAGATTTTAAGACTTAAACTATAACATCCTCCTTCGGGTCCTCAGGCAATTTACACCAGGTTTTTGAAGACCAGATTGGAAGGTCTTCTAGAAGGTAATAGAGTGGTCTCGAAAGGGTGACTTTGTGGGGGGAATATATCCAAGGCATCAGGTAAGACAAACACAGGAACAAATCTCCCGAGAGTAGACTTGAAAATCTGTATTAGTTCAATATATATAAATATAAGCCATACGTGGTCTTTCCAATAAAAGTATCCAGCCATCATTTTCTGATCAAAACACCCTACAGACAGTCTTATACTAAAACCATTCATAATTGCACAGACTATGAGCATACATGTCAGCATATAAATTTCAAGATACAAGATATAAAACACTTATCAGAAAAACACCGAGTTTGATGCAACTGCTGAGAGGGGTGCTCGTTTCCACCCAACTGTAGGCTCAGCGATTCCAAATGGATTTACCACTAGCCACCCCCGAACTGAGACCATGATGCTTGAGACTCTCTGTCTCTGTTCTTCAGCAATCGAGAAGGAAGGTTACTCTCCTTCTCTGCTATCACTCACTCTGTGTTTTGTTTCAGAGTTCTTCTGGTCTTTTTCCTCTAATCCCCCTCACACGGCCCCCTTCCACACCTTTTACCTACCTTTTCTTTTTGGCAAGGTTGTGTGTGGCACGAATTTCCCCGCAGTGGTTAGGTTTGAGGCCTCCACGGATGGGCGGTTCACCCCCATCCCTCATTAACCCATGAGGAGCCTCTTCACCTACCATCCTGGCGAGTAATTCATTTCAATCCAATGAGCCACTCTTGGTTTTCCAGGCCAGTGAAGACCAAATACGGTATTGGTTTCAGTGGAAGTTAACACCACTGTTTTAGGTGCCTTCCACCACCTTTCTTCTGCCATCGTGGTCTCTTTTCATGAACATCCCCCTCTCATCAGTCCTGCAATAAATATATATATATATATATTCATAATGTCAATTTACGTTCATTGACCTTGTATACTAATGTCCATTCAAAATCACACATTCACATCTTTGAGTTTGCCATAGTTCTTGGCCAGCATAATTATTTTTATAGACTGGGGGAAACAAGGTGTTACAATTCCCTCCCCCTTAAAGGAACATCGTCCTCAATGTTCTATATATCATCATGACATATATGTACATAGGTAAACAAAATTGGATATGCCTGTTTCATGGCATCCTCCATTTCCCATGTAGCCTCATCTGGGCCAAAATGTCTCCACTGCACCTTGACCAGTGCAATGGTTCGGTTTCGTAGCAGGGTTTCCTTTCTGTCCAGTATGCATTGAGGTTCTGGTAGGAATTCTCCCTCTGGTTCCACCTGGATCACAGACCAGTCAATTATATGATTAAAATCATGTACATATTTCTTCAATAATGAAACATGGAAAACATTATGTGCTTTTA
>SNQJ01S0065207.1:47302-66161 GCA_010110895.2 Picea sitchensis | reverse complement strand
AACAAGTGGACCAAGTGGCAACAAGGTGTACTCTTGCTTTGTGAAATTTGGAAAATCCTTTGAAACAATCCCTAGGCACTTATTATTTGAGAAGCTTAAGGTGTTGAATATTTCTATATTGGGTGATTTGATTTGTAATGTATCTATATGTTATGATTATTGTCACGATTTGGACAAAAATGGGCAACATAGAAGACACCCACAACAATATAGGGTTCAAACAAGCATGCTTATAAACCCCAAACCCTATTCTCATTTTTCATAGCAAAAATATTCTCTTATATTTGTATTATTTTTTTTCATACTATAATTTTTTTAAGCAAGCATCTAATAGTCTCAAAGAAAGAAACTTTTATATATTTTGGCATGCTTGATTTCCAAATGTTGTGTGACATTTAACTAGATTAACTTACATGGGTTCTATCTATAATGCTATCTAACATAAGAGGTAGATACACCTATTATTTGATCTTTTTAAGAGAATAAATCAATCAATGACATCCATTGCATTGGGGTCTACTAGGTGGCATCCTATGTAGATTTTGGATGATATGTGAATTGGAAATATATTCTATATTGAATACACAAATACAATAGATGCATTGGACATCTATTCAATATTGAATATATATAAATACAAATAATATGTTTACAATGTGGAATCAACTATTCATTTTTTTAAATTATGAACACCACAATCATTGATGTAAAACTTTTTACAAACTAACACATATGTTGCTAACGAAAGGAATTATATAAATCATCTTGACAAGAGATATTAAATCTTTATATGTGTGTATTAGGCATTTTTATAGGGTAACACCTAGGTTGTAAGAATACAAACATATTGTGCTCATAGGAGTTCTTCCTATTAACAGAAATAATATTGTTGTACAAAGTTCCATAATCCTCATGCATGAGGTATGAAAGTGGGAAAGCTTCTGCAACAAGTGCACAAATGTTGGAAACTATCACTTATGAATCATGAGGAGACATGGGAACACTATCAAATCATAGAAACCACACATAAGAATTAATTAGATATTCACAAAAAATGACACAATAAACTATATAGAAAACTAGTCATTTATGTGTGTGTTGGTGTGTGTGTAATCAATGAAGCATGGAGATATGATTTCATGCTAACCTCTTCCATGAAACTATCATGTATAGGGGCCACCATCGACCCATGAAAACTTTTTCTACATTTTGAGCATCAATGAGAATCGCATGAAGTGGGATTGGACTTGCTAGTTTGACATTGTGACCTTTCTTGGATAGAATCTATTGCATGGCTTAAAGGTTCAAATGATCTCTCACCATCGTTTGAGGATACATCCTGATGGGACAAAGCGATGAACATTATATTCTCTAGTAAGCTAAGGATTAAGGTGAAAATCAATGTCTGGGGCTAGCAGAACTATTCGAGATGGAACGATATTTGGTAGGGGGGTTAGGCCTCTACCTAGGAGGGTGAGGCCCTATCAATGCTCTAGAATTATCATTTTGATGATCTTGCGTAGGAATGTAACCAATCCCCTAGAATTCACCAATGTGAAAGTAGTTGAAATGGTGACCTAAAACAAATCCAACCAACAATTTTCTAAGGAAATGCAATGGAACCTCCATGTTACAATAAAGAGGATTATTAAAAATATAAACCACCTCTTGATATAATGGTCTATAAAAGGTTGGTATGTACACCAATCCATGAAAATATTTTTATTTTTCACAAGAGGGTGTAAATTAGTTCTGCGGCCAATCAACAAGCTCATGAGATGTTGTTTTGAAAATTGTAGATCTCTCATCCTAGTCTTGTAATTGGAAATATCATATAACCAACCTAGAGGATTAGCAATAAAAGTTACAATGGTATCTAGAGATATAGCCACTAAAAGGAGTGATGATTCTCTCGTGCCTCTAAAATCTCGTATCAAGTTTTTAAATGAGTGATGATTCTCTTGTGCTTCTAAAATATAGTATCAAGTTTTTCAATGGCTCAAGGCCCTTGTCAATTTCAATGTTTTCATTTGGTGGTTGGGAGTTAGGGTTAGGTCTTTGTTTATTAATAATGGTGGTTTTATTTTCAGTTTTAGTGTTTTCATAAGTGGTTGGGGGTTAGGGTTGAGTCTTCCTTCATTAGGTGTCAAGCTCCATGACAATCTAATTTATATACTTTGAAGAGGAATAAAATATTCTTTTTTTTTCCATATGATTTAAGGAATTTAAGAAATAGAAAAAAACCTAACTTGAAATAATGTAAGAAAATATGAATAATGACAATATCCTCATATCACTCAAAATCTCTAAATCACTTCTAAAATCATGCCTCCTTCACCTAGAATGTATTCTACTATTTGTAATATAAATCAATCCCTGACACTTTTTTTAATAATACATAGAAGAATATGTGCATGTTATTAAAAGCATGTACACACTCTTTCTCGTTAGTATTTCAATTTTTAATAATACATAGAAGAATATGTGCATGTTATTAAAAGCATGTACACAATCTTTCTCGTTAGGATTTCAATGGCAATTTAGAAGGGTCCAAAACTATAGATAAAGGGATGTATCCACATCTATGCGTGAGTGTGTTTATGGAAAACCAGTTGCCACTTTTTAGTTTACCAATAAATATATATATATATTCAAACCAAAATAGATTTTAGCTCGAATTTTTTAAATTATTTAAAAATTTACAGTTTATATTTTTTATCCGTTTTCATTTAATAAATATAAAATTAAAATATTAAAACAATTTTATGTTATAATTTATTAAAACAAAATGTTTCTCTTTAAATTAAAAAAAAAACATTTATTCATTATAAATATCATAGATATATTTCAACTTTAAATCCAATCATTTCTTATGTTCTCTCGTACATATATATGCTATACTTAATGTTAACTTGTATACCAAAATTCACGATTATTATTTCTTATAAACCATAAGAGCTTGCATCGACCTCTCTTTGGGATCAACACATTTGTGGGCTCAATTGGTGGTAGGTTAAAGTATTAAATTCAGTATTTAAATTGTTAATTTATTCAGCCACCTAAATCAGATTTGAGCGTAGATTTTGTTTCATTCTCACTGTGAGAAGAATCGAAAACCATGAACGAAGAAGGTGAGTCCCATGCTCTGTGAAGGTGACTGACAGGCCGCAGTGAGGTGAGTGGACGCGTCTTAAATGGTGAGTTGGTTCGGAGTTTTATCATACATGATCCGGGCATGAGATGGGCATGCTATACTTCAATTAATACACCATGCAGCAGCTTCCCAATGATTGGGTTGTTGCATGGTGGATAGCCTTCGCCGTCTCTCTTCCACCTGCCACAAGCGCCCGCTCCCATCCTGCGCTTCTTGGCCCGCATGCCAGTGACCCAACTTCCTTAACGTGGGATGGGGATCTTTTCTTTATGCATATCCACTTTATCTCCTGCATTCCCTGGTTTGTTGTTGGCATGGATGGCGGCTGGGATCATTTTTCTCTGTAGCTGGGGCTCGCGTATTTTTCTTCTTGTGGGCAGATCTTCCTACGTGAATGCATGACTCTAGGTTTGGTTCTTCTGATGCTCGCAGGTGGTGCCTGATCTGTTCTTCGCGATAGTCTATGTCTGCCTTTATTATCGATGCCTCCTTCTACTCGCCATTTTTTTTTCTTGCTGTGACATCCTTTTATGGGTCTATTTTCTCTGCTGGGAGTTCTTGCTCTATGGATCCTACGGATCCGACTCTCTTCCTTGGATGAGATGGGTTCTATGTCGGTGGGCGTGGCTCGTAATGCCCAATTCGTGATTTTCTTGCTCGGATCAGGTTTTCCTTTGGGTGGTGGTGCAGTTTTGTGCTTGCGTCCTCCATTTTCCTGGGCATCTCATACCTTCTTCTGTTTCGTTGGTTTCTTGTAGCGGATCTTTCTTTGTGGGTGCACCAATTATTACCCAATTCTAGAGCCACTGCAAAAATACATACACCAATGATCAGCCAGACCGATCATCACCTCTTAAACTCCACCCTTAGGAACCAAACAATATAGGGTGTAGGGCCACTAGGAGGACGCCGTATCAACTGTTGTCAAGATGATCCCCCACAGGGTGTACTACAGTGGATTATTATCGGTGTAGATAATCCAAGATCAAACTATCTAAAGCACGACACATGCAAGCTATAAAAAAGAGACTGCGGTTAGCGGCACCAACCACCTTGCACACAGTTAGCTCTCATGCCACTCCAACATCCCTTTCTAGAGGTGATGTCCAGATATTTCCGTTCTTATAGCGTTGTATATCTGACATACTATGAGGTTTTCTTGGTGCTTGGATCTCTTGTTTTGTTTTGTTTTTGGTTCATGGTTTTTTCTTCTCGTTTTTTTGGTTGTTCAAAATTTAATGTATGCTTTGTTAAATATAATGTAACCTCAACAGTCTGAATTTAGTGTATGCTTTGTTTTGCTTGAGCATATTTAGCTCAGCCATCTCCCATTACATTGTAATCTCTTCGTAACTTCTTTAGTACTTCTTCATACATTCCAATATACTATTCTATTATTTCTCTCTGCATTTCTCTTTGCTTCACAATTTATCATGGTATCAGAGCTTCAGTAGTAAGCCTCTTCACACAGTTTGGAGAGCAACACGATCCTCACAGCGTAGAGCTTCACAGATCTTGAGAGCACGCGACACAGTCTCTTTCACAAGGTTTGGAAAGCCGTCCGTTATACTCTCGGAAGATCCTCGTAGGAAACTTCCATGAGGAAGCAGAACGTCTTATGTTCAAAAGATCAACATAGGAAGTTTGCAGAGGTTGCAGAGCATACTACGCTCGAAAGAACCAGGAAGCAGAGATCGAGAGAGTAGAAACATTAAAGATTCTTGTAATTTTCGAGAATCGTCAAAGATTGACGCAGAAGAGCTACATAACGGAAGAAATTTTAAAGAACTCATAGAATCCATTCAAAACTGTTAAAGATTGTTGCAGAAGGCACAATCGTTTAAAGATTTTTGGAAATCGATCAAATCTGTCAAAGATTGTAGCAGAGAATGAAGTACTCGTGAAATTCTTTCAAATCTTTGAAATATTCACGAATATTTTCTTCCACAGGAGAAATTCCGTCAAATTCGGCAAAGATTGCATCAAACATGCAAGGAACAGCCATTACGGCCATAAGATTCGTCCTGCGAACGGATCCGAGGTGGGAAACCAGTTCAGAAGGGACAAGGAGAGCACGGAAAAGGCGAAAGCATTTCAGCCGTCAAATCTTGCGCAAAGGCCCGACAGTCGGTAGATCAGCAAGAAGGTGCACGACGTTTAGTCGATTGAAGCACACCGGAGAATTTTTGACTTGTGAAGTCCCGACATCATCCAGACCCTCCATCAAGAAACACGTGGTGAGATCTTGGCACTTCGTGACTCGCAAGCTGTAAAGGTTAGAAGACTGTCGTGAGAATTCGCGAATCGCGAAATCACGAGTCATTCTGGACCGTCAGATCACACAAGATCACACGAGATCTCGACATTTTGTGACTCGTAAGGTGTAAAGGTCAGAAGCAGCCGTGAGAATTCACAATCTGCGAAATTCCGAGTTCTTCTGGACCGTTGGATCAAGAAAGATCATGAGCCGTCAATTTTTTCTCATCGCGAATCGGGAGTTGGACGAGCAAAGGCTTGCACTCCAAAACTCCGATACGCGATATCGCGAAATCCTGAAATGATCACAGCCGTCCATCTCAGAGGACAGGTGGCAGCAGAGCAACGCATCCTCAAATCGGCATATCGGAGTTCGGGGTTTTCAAAGACCGTTGCAACAGGACTTCGCAACTCGCGAAATCGCGATACGCGATACAACGATAAGATCTCAGCCGTCCGTTTATCCATACACGTGGAGAACATCGTAGCGCCCGTCGTCATTTCGGCATTCAGGGTTTCAAGTTGACAGACACATTGTGTGAACGGAGCATCGCAAGTCACGAAATCCCGACAGGAGGAACCCTCCATTTGCAGGGCCCAGTTGACGTCATCTCGTCAAACGAGTCAATCGGCGCATCGACATTTTGCGGATCCTGGAGACGAGACATCCAGGACACATCAAATCGTGAAATCGCGAGGAGAGAGCACGACCGTCCATCTGCTGGGACGTGTGGCAGAGATCAGAGGAATCGGGAAAGTCCCGAAAAAAATGCGCCATCGGTAAATCGGACATCGGGGAATCGAGGAGACAGAAGAGCTCAACATCAGAACTCGCAAAATCCTGATTCGTGATATCCCGATAAGATTTGGACCGTCAGATCACTGCACGATCTGGACCGTTGAAAAGTCCAAAGGCGAATTTTCGCGTTTCGGCATTTTGAAAGGCAAACAACGGGAAAAGCCCGTAGCGCTTTAAAAGAAAGACGTGTGGTCACATTGCAAGGATACCTAGGGCCAATTCAAGCCAGATAAGATCCCATCGGCCATCGACAAATTGACGTTTCACCGATTGGAGGTAAATATAAAATTTTCCTCTGTACTTCTGCAATTTTTTTTAATTCAAAAATCATGGCGTTGTCTAGCAATTTAGGCCCAACTCAGGGTCCGATTCTTCTTGGTAAGAATTACGAATTTTGGTCTCTTCGAATGAGGTCGTTCATGCAAGCACAAGAGTGTTGGGAACCAGTGGATCTTTGATATGTGGAACCAGATCCAGCCGCCCTCATTGCCATGACAAATGCGTAGAGAATTGCTCAGGCAACTCTGAGGACCAAAGAAAACAAAGCGAAATTTTGGATTCAGAATTCTGTAGATGATTCGATTTTCTCGAAAATCATAGGTCTCCCATCACATCGACAAATCGACGTTTCACCGATCTGAGGTAAATATAAAATTTTCCTCCAGGACAGTAATTTTTTTTACCCAAAATCAAGGGCGTCGTCTAGCAATCTAGGCCCGACTCAGGGTCCCATTCTTCTTGGTAAGAATTACGAATTTGGTCTCTACGAATGAGGTCATTCCTGCAAGAACAAGAGTGCTAGAAACTAGTGGATCTTTGATATGTGGAACTGCATCCAAATTTCATTGCCATGACAAATGCGTAGAGAATTGCTCGGGCAACTCTGAAGACCAAGGAAAACAAAGCAAAATTCTTGTCCGGTAATTTCAGATGATTCGATTTTCTCGAAAAACACAGGCGCTCGGTACTTCAAAACAGTCTGGGACATCCTTAAATCTTCCTACCAAGGAAATGCAGGGTCAAAAAAATACTAAACTGCAGTCTTTGTGGACACAATTTGAGACTCTCGGATGACAGAGTCCGAAACAAGGATCGGGCCATGACCGAGTCGTTGAATCAGAACCGACGTAATTAATTGGTGAAACCATCACCATCAACAAATTGTTGAGAAAGTCCTGAGAAGTTTACCATAGAAATTTGAAATGGTTGTAATGACCATCTTAGAATCCAACGATCTCGTCAAGATTTCAACAGATGAGAGTTAATTGTTCTCCTGGTGACATGAGACCGACTACATCTCATAGATGAGTCAATCTCAAATGCTTTCCAATCTCAATTCTCATTCAAGAGAGGGAAAGGCGAGGAAGAAGTAGAGGAAGAGGGAACAATCAAAGTAATCCTCACTCAAGTGGAGGTAACATACAACAAAATCTCGTAATCCAAATTTCCGCTATCAAAAGCAACAACAACAAAATCAATATCAATTTAAAATTTCAAGGAGGTAGAGGGAGAAGGTCTAATGAGAAAACTAGCATACAATGCTATTATTGCAAAAGTATGGGCACTATGAATACGAATGCAAGAAGAAGGGAAAGGCATCACTTCCAGCACATGTGCGTCAAATCATATGGAGACACCTCAAGAAAAGTAAGTTTCTCTATGCCACAAACCTAACAACAACCTAAAGATCTCCTCGGTTGCCGGGATGGAGCGTTAATCACATGACAAAATAAAGAATTACTTTCATGCCTTGATTCTTCAATTTCACCGACATTACACTTGAAATGATCATTTATCAAAGTTCAAGGAAAAGGAACTGCACCTATTCTCACTAAATAGATCGAAAAGAAAGATATAAAGTGTAATGTCTTTCATGTTCCAGATCTGAAACATGATTTGTTAAGTGTAGGATAGCTTATTGAAAAAGGATATAAGGTAATTTTTGAGGGAGCAGCTTGCAAAATCTATGATAGAAAACCGCGTAAAATTGATTTCTCAAATCTATATGACTCCAAATAGGATGTTTCCTCTTACCCTCGGAACTACAAATCTGAATCAACCTTATGCACGAGTGCATCAACCTTGAATGAAAACAATGGTTTGGCATACACATTTGACATCTACCATTGCCTGGGCCTTCTAAGAACTCCTTGGTCAAAGGTCTTCCTATCTTAAAGAGAAAATTCCCCCATGTGAGTCTTGTATACTTGGAAAACATAAGAGGACTAGTTTTGCACAGTCTTCCAATCAAGCCAGAAAACATCTTGAACTAGTTCACACTATACTATGTGCACCAATGCAAACAGACTCAATAGGTGGTAGCTTTTACTTTCTAACGCTTATTGATGATTTCTGCCAGAAAAATATGGATCTATTTTCTCGAACACAAGCCTGAAACTTTCTCAAAATTCAAAGAATTCAAGGCGTGTTTTAAAAAACGAGGAAATTTCAAAGTACTCGTGTCGATGGAGGAGGAGAGTATAACTCCAGATAATTTGCAAATTTGTGAAAATATCAAGGCATCATCATGCAATCAATAGCAAGGTATACTCCACAACGTAATGGAGTGGTCGAAAGAAAAATCAGACCACTATGAATATGGCAAGAACACTTCTCAAAGAGAAATTGTCCGGCCAACACTTTTTAATGAAGCGTGAGATGCTCTAGCCACCCTTTAAACATCACCAACCACCCTACCATGCAATGTATGAAAGTTCCCCAGGAAGATTGGAGTGGGACAAAGCCCAATGTAGCCTCGCTAAGGACATTTGATGCATAACATATGCACACATACCTTTCGAACTAAGGAAGAAACTTGATGACAAAAGTGAGAAATGTATTTTCAATGGATATAAGAAACATCTAAAGCTCATGTATTCATACAATCCAATCAACAAGAAATTAATTCTCAGAAGAGATGTAAACCACTCTCGAATGATTCTCGTAAAATCAGCAAGCGGACAAATAAAAATCCATTATCGCCAAGTTCGAAACACGAAATTCTACCAGTACCCCAAACCCTCTCTAAAGACCACAGTACAAGGACAAACTGTGATAACTCAGATAACTCAACTTCCAAAGAGAATCATTCCTTGAACTACAGAATCAAAGAACTTGAAGTTTGAGAGAAACCCATCAGCAGTTGGATGACATTGAACGACACAACTTTTTTTCCTTAATGCCATGTCAACCTACATCCTTCAAGGAAGCAGCTAAGGAGCCACATTGGGTTCAAGCCATGAACTAGAAATTGACTCCATTGAGAAGATTATTGACAGACATGCCACAAACACAAAAGGATCCAACTCCTATATTCTCTGACAGGATACATCAAAGCAATTGTTTTATCTAAGAACCATGTGTTTCACAAGAAAGTAAACACATTGACACTCCTGGTTTCATTTCATACGGAGCTAGTCATCAATGGTGATATTGCACTACAATTTTTTGGTTCTAGAGATCAACTATTTCATATCTTGCTGTGCCAATTCTAAAGTCATTTTTTTCTCGCAGACAAACACTTAGGCGAAACAATATTGATGATTGTAATTGTTGAGTTTAAGAGGGTGTTAAATATAATGTAACCTCAAATAATCAACTGTGACACTCACCAAATTATTGACTGTTGTACTTTCTATTTTTCTCTTGCTTTTGCATATTTAGCTCCACCATCTCCCATTACATTGTAATCTCTTCATCTAACTTCTTCGCATTCTTCATACATTCCAACATACTATTCTATTCTTTCTCTCACATTTCTCTCTGCTTCACAATTTATCATGCTGAAATGTAGATCTTATTGGTAGTTGTCGATGGTTTTTATCTCCTATAGTAGGTGGGTTGTGCCAGATCTTTGAGGTCCTCTCCTTGGTCTGCAGGGTTTGTGTAGTGGCACTTTGTGCGTTGTTTGTGTAGTGACACTTTGAGGTCCTTTGAGAGAGTGTGCAACTTCTAGTCTTCTCTTTTTGGTTGAGGTATTCATCGATATTGTTGCTATCTGATTCTGTGAAAGTTTCATACCACTCTCATCTAGTCCATCCAACCACCAAGGTTTTGTTGGGATTGTTTTCTGTGGCGAGACTACTTGACCCAAATTGTCTGGCCTATTTGGGAAGGCTCTTCCCAGCTTTATGTATATTTATTTCTCTTTGGGCTTACCAAACAATCCTTTTGTGTCCTCGCTTGAAAACTTTTATCCAAAATTTCCATAGTCTTAAGACACCTACATAATGTAATTTGATTCTCTTCAAATAAAAAGAATTGATGTGTTGAAAGAAAAATAAACAAACGGCTTAAATGTTTTGGCATAACTATTTATATTTGATTTTTATTTCACTAAATGTTTCCACTAAATTAGGTATATATAAAATACAAATATATAAAATACAAAAAATATTAAAAATTATTTAAAAATAAAATATTATAAATTTAAACTTACACTTCCTCTTATAGCTTTTATCTTCATAATATTGAAAACATCCTAAAGATGGAAACACAAAGTCTTAACATTATAGATTTTATATTAATAATATTAAAAAAAAAGTAGGAATGACAAGGTCTTAACATCGTATTAAAATTATTAGAATTGAGAATATATTAATTAAGAGTGTTTAAAAAAAATCATGCAAATTAAAGGCTACTACCAACATTATGTTAATTTTCAATCTATCATGTATATGTTAAATTTCAAAGGTATCATGTATATGAATACAATAGGTTTAGTCAACTCGGTAAGGAAAATTGGTATAGTCTTGAATTCTTATGAAAGAAACAAGCTAAAAAAATCAACACCAACAGTAGAATTGACCACTTATTTCTATTAGGAAAAGTCTAATCAAACAAGAATGTATAAGCAAAATGGTGAGGGTACTTCAATTTAGGAAATGTGCAACTATTATTGTGAGATGAAAAATTACAGACTTACCCTATAAAAATATGTTTAATAGATAATGATAATGTTAAGAAGATTAGCAACCAAACAAATAGTGTACATGGGAAGCATTGTTTGACTACTTTGATTAGAGAAGCTTGTGTAAGTCTTAAAATAGATTCAAATTGCAGTCTTGAATGATCGATATACAATATAAATTAGTATAAAAGATCAGTATACCATGAAAGAGGAAAATATAACATATTCATTATCACAACTCACAAAAAAAAACTATATACAACCACCAAAATGAAAGAGGAATATTACTCATTTCGTTACGAGAATTCACAAAATCCTATATATGAAACCAGATTGCCCAACAATAGAGAATATTAATTCTCATTTCATTATCAACACTAACTCCTACATCTCACAGACCCTCAAAGTACTATCTAACTCTTCAACAAGATTGACTCACTTGATCCAAATGGATGATCTAGCTTTCTAATGGATGGTTGAACTTCACATATTTGGATTTTGGACAGTAAAATCTCTAAGATATAGCATCAAAGAAATCATGACGATATCTTTTGTTTGTTTTTATTATGAAATGGAACCTTTGGTTTTTCCTCATCTGTGTCTCATAAGAAACATGGTCTTTACTAACGCACAAAAACAAAAACATTAATCAGATTATAGCATTTTTCTCAAGACAAAACAAAAACACATTGTGGCTTATAATATTTTTCTTCATCTTAATCTGTGTTGGGATGACTCAAACAAACTATTTGATAAAAATTAGATGATTAACATTGGATAGATCAATTAGTCGTCTCAATGGATGTAATCATCATCATTAATAAACATATATAACTCCCAATATTAATTAATAAGCTGATTATATTCACATCAATTTATGCTTATTCTTGCTTGAATTGGTTTACGACCATCCATCCCATGGAAAGGAAATACGGATATATCTTTTTTTCTACCAACTGGACAAGAACATATGACCTTCTCAACGCATCTACCAACTGGACAAGAACATATGACCTTCTCAACGCAACTTCCAATGCATCCCACTCACATCACTTAGAATAATAATATATTATTCTATTGGACTTAAGATCTTAAGCTTAGCCCCTCTTTTCAGCCTCTCAGCCTCCTCCCTTACCCAACCTAGTGGAGTTCATCCCCCCCATACTCTTTCTTTGTGGTCGGTCTGCACGTAGTGATGTTGTTTATATTAAACATATAAATATTTACATGTGTAACAAAATAGGCTCCAGGCCTTTATCATCTAGGCTCTCTGGCCTAAAAGTAAATAATCCCCTATCTTATAACACTTGGCTCACCATCTTATAGAACATATTTACAATTTGTAATTACAAATGGCCTCATCGTTGGGGTATTACAATCCCCTCCCCTTATCTTTGCATTGTCCTCAATGCAACTTATTTACACAACATCAAAAAGATTTCCAAAATCTTTAAAAAATGTATGTATTCTACCCACATAGCATCTTCATGCTCCCATGTTGCGTCCTCAAGACCATACCAGGTCCACTGGACCTTTACAAGACCTATGGCTCGATTCTGGAGCTACTTGCTCTTCCGGTCCAGTATGAGCACTGGATGCACTTGTAAAGCGTCTTCTTGCTCCACCTGAATCACATTTCAATCAATCACATGATTAGCATCAAGTATATATTTCTTGAGCAATGAGACATTAAATACATTATGGATAGTCATGCATGCAGGCAATGTAAGCATATAATCTATTGGTCCAATCCTTTCTAGAATTTCAAACGGTCCACAATATATGGCTGCCAACTTGGAACAGTTTCCCAACTTCAGGGAACTTTTGTTGGCTTTCACCTTGAATAAAACATGATCACCCACTTTAAACTCTGTGTGGGTTCTTCCTTTGTCAGAATAATTTTACTTCCTGTCTTGGGCAGCCTTCATATTCTTCTTTATCTTTAACAATTGCTCTTCCATTTCCCTGAGCAACTCTGGCCCAATTATTTCTCTATCAGTTGGGTTGTCCCAGCTTATTGGTGTGTTTCACTTTCTAGCATAAAGTGTCTCAAATGAGCTCATCTTCAATGATGCTTGGTACCCATTGTTGTAAGAAAACTCTACCAAGTATAGGTAGTCTTCCCATTTGGATAGTTTGTCCATCACATACATTCTTAACATATCTTCTATCACTTGATTTACTCTTTTTGTTTAAAATCAATGGTTATCACTTCCCATTTCTTCTTTGGAATTGGTAATGGTTGTAGAAAACTCGTTGGGTGTCTATGTTCAACCTTCACCCTTTAATATTTCATACATTTGGCGATGTAATCAACAACATACTTCTTCATACTTGGACAAAAGAATTGTCTTCTTACTACCGTAATTGTTTTCTGGTAACTGGAATGTCCATCATATGGAACATTATGCATTTATTTTAATACCAAATTCCTAAGTTCTTCGGAACTAGGAACATAAATTATATTTTTATGCATAGGCAATCCATGTTCCTTCATCTCATACTCTTTCATTTTCTGTTGTACACCCTCTTGCCACAATATTTCCTTTACCTATAGGTAATGTTGATCTGTAACAACAACATCTAAAATTTTGTTCTTCAAGTCTGACTGATGCATACTAATAGTTGTAGCATGCATGAGATGTACTCTTATACTAAGTGCATCGACAACTTTATTATATTTTCCTTTGATATGCTTGATATCAAAGTCATATTCACTTAAAAATTCCAACCATCTTGTTTTCTTGGCATTCGAAGTTGGATGTTCAAAAAGATTTTCATACCACTATGGTTTGTTCTTAATTCAAATATATTCCCCATGAGATAATTCCTCCACATCTTCAATGAGTGAACAATGGCATCAAGCTCCAAGTCATGTGTGGCATAGTTCCTCTCATGTTCCTTAATATTTATGGAGTCATAACCGATGACATGTCCATTTTGAGTGAGGACTCCACCAAGTCCTTCCTTACGAGCATATGTACATACCACAAAACTTTCATTTGGGTTAGAAATCTTTAACACAGGTGCATTAGTGAGTAACTCCTTCAAAAAATTAAATTTATTTTCACATCCACATGTCCAATCAAATTTAATTCCCTTCTTTTGCAAAGAAGTGATGGGATGAGAAATCTTAGAGAACCTGACTATAAACCTTCTGTAGTAACCAACTAATCCCATAACAGATATGACTTCTAAGACATTCGTGGGCGTTGTCCATCCTCTAATGGATTCAATCTTCTTTGGATCCACTGTTATACCCTATTCTGATAAATTAAGGATAAACTAACATTTTTGAAACCATAAACATTAGGGTAAATTAGGGTTTCATTAACAAACAAAATTAGAAAATTAAGGATCAATAAACATCCTTGAAACCATAAACATTTTTCCTTGGAAGGATTTTATAATACTTCATAAATACAAATTAGGTTTCAATAATGTTTATTAGATCAATGGATGCCAAAATTCCAAAATATCTTAGTCTTTTATGGATAGAATTGAAAAAATTGTTGTAATAAAACCCTAAATTAACCATAAAATAGTAAAAAGAGGGTATAATTCAGAAAATAATCATTGACTATTAGGAGAGTGACCAACGCCTACTATATTTTTGGGCATATGGGGTCAATTAAGGATCCCTTTGGAGAGAAATGAGTGGATTTTGATGGTGATACCTAGAGGTTGTTCACTACTAACCCTATGAGATCCTCCTAAAATGTTAAGGGATAAATCAAGGAAAGGTTCTTTGCTAGACACATTTCAAGAGATTTGATAAGAAGGGTTAATTGTTTAAGAATGATCCAAGATAATTCTTAACCAACACTAGAGAAACAACAGTACACTTAAATGCATTCATAAACATAACCACAATATGGAAAGAGACCACTTACTCAATAAATATTTCATCCATCAAAACCCGATCAATAATAACCCAAGTAGTAGTATAGCATCCACAAGCATATCTCCTCCAAAAGATTGCTCTAACTAACCATCCGTAGCATTCTTGATAAGGTAATAAGTATAAGTAGACAAATAGTCATATATCTCCACAAGTAGTAATGATTTACAGGTGAGAAGTGCTTATCTTATTTATATGAAAAATATATCACCCTTCTCACACAATAAAAGCCCTAAAAACATAAAATAATGCATGTATCTCTCTCAAACCCTAGAGATAAGGTAGCATAACATAAAAAAATCCATGATACATGAGTGGATAGGTCTCTAAGAACCCTAAGAATTCCTCCAAGATAAAGTAAAATAGCTCAAGCATCAAATCATCCCACATGAAAGTGCTCTTGATCTCATGCGTGTGGCCTCAAAAAGGATATAACTCACTCCAAAATGGTGAACAAGGGCTCAAAAGTGAAATTTTTCCCTGAAAGAGTGCAATGTTTCATCTCCAAAAGGTTTCTCATGCCTCCAAAGGGTGCAATGTCTCATCAATAGGTTCCACATCATCATCAAGAGTCCCAAATGTCACCACATCAAGATGCCCCATCATCATAAGGTGCAATGTCCCATCATCGAGAGGTACCATCATCAATGAAAATGTTTCACATCCTCTCTCCAAGTGAAACGTCCTCAAGAAAAGGTCCAATGTCCTCTATAGAAGGTGGAATGTCCCATCAAATCATCATAATCATRYAAYGTTCCATCACCAAGAGGTTCAATGTCATACCYCATGTGTGATAGGGTGTCTCATCAAGGGAGCCTTTCCATCAAAAGGCTCAATGTCCTCCTAGAAGTGTGGAATGACCTYTCTCAAGTGGTGRSGAYGACCTCCATGAAAGARTGATAGTAGCCCCTCAATATCCTCCAAAGGATCCAAGTGYCAACCAAGCATGTGATCATGTGAAATCTATCATCCAAGGAGGGGTTCAWGTGGTCCAATGCATMATGAATATTGGAGGAAAGGTACACAATCCAAAAAAAACATATAAAGTGAGTCATGTCAATGAAAAATCCATTACRTAGATATCATAAMRTATCCTCTTCAAATTTCACACTAGCTTACAAARTTATACAATTTTCCAAGTTTAGGTATTGGAGGATGATWACTAYCCCCTGTTAGGTGTTCCAKTASCMAATATAAGAAGTATGTCCCAAGGAACCCATCATGGAGTATATGCAACAATATATGGTATGGATTGGGGTTTTACTTCATGGGTGGATTGTCATTGAAATGCAAGGCCATGTATGATAGTCATTCTCATGAACACCTTTATAGAGAGAGAACTTAGACAACGAACTACCCTTTCCTCAACATTACTTTTTTCCACACCCTTGTTTTCCTTTTTCTTTATTGCTTTAACCTTTTTTTTATTTTGAAGTTTTATTTTATTTTTCCTTTTGTAAGATATCCATTCATTGCATATGACTTTGGGTGATGGCCTCTTATCAAGGGGGTAGAGCTCATGCTTCATTTCTTTCTTGGTTTTTAATACTTTGTTTTTCTTTTTTTTTACCTTGCATTTTGAATTAGGGATTTTTCTCTTTCTATATCATTTTTTATAAAGTTGCATCAACCTTGAGCATTCAAGTCCCTTCTTCTCATGGGATTATGAAGCATAGACCTTTTTTGGATACATGTAACAACCAACCAAAGATAAGGATATCAAAATAAAGGATAGGTGGAATACATTATGTATGGTAAGGGATATTGACATGTTACCCCCATTAAGGTCCCCCAATAGTACAACTTTTCCCAAGAGTGACAACATTGACTAGGAGATGTTTATGACCACCCGGGTGAAACAAGGAAGAAAATATAAATTTGAAGCATCATGATTCACTATCCAATTCAACCCATGATAAACATTTTCATTCCCAAAAAATTGACTTAACCACTAGATATGAACTATCAAAACAATGTACATCAATGTGGAATGCACCATGTCATCTGATGTGAGTGAGTTGATAATGTAATGGAAGACATCTATGGGCAAATATCTACGGAGAGTATAGAATTTCATCATCATAACTACTATCTGTAATGTAGATAATGGAGAAAAATGCCCCTGGAAGTGAGGGGATAACACACTTGATCTGATGAAGGAGTTTTGTTACATAAAAATAATAGACCAATAATGTGAGATATTTGATATCTTACAAGTATAATGATGCCTCTTTGTGTGTACAAATGCCTCATAATGAATTTCTCATAGTCAACACTGTGATAGGATATGCAATGGTAAATGTGGCCACTTAGCAATTATTACATCATGGGTTGTAATGAACACATTTTGAAGAAGATGGAATTACATTACATCCCCCCTTAATGAAAAATTAAAACATCTTGGATAAGTTGTTGAGTGGAACAATGTACGAAACCATCAATAAGTTGCAACCAAATCCTTAATAATGTGCTAGGAGAATACCCCTTCTACCGTCAAGAACCAATGCACAATGACTAGAAATGGAAACATCAATATTCTCATGATGAAGTGCCAAGTAACTCAATATAGAGTAATACTCTACAGAACCAATATGTCTCCAAACTCTTCGCACACACCACTAAGGAACAAGTGAAACAAACAAAGAAATAACTACAAGAATGATCCTCCAAGAGAAAAGACATGAATCATCATGGCAATTCCACAATATGTCAAAGAAAAATCTCTCCAAGTAAACATGAATGATAGAAAAATATGAAATTGAATGTGATGCAATTGGATGAAAGTGTCMATGATCAACTAAAGTGCTTCAATAAAAAACTTTAACATAATCTCACAATGATCATAAAGTTCAACAAGTGCTCAAGTATGCACCACATGCAATGTAAAATTGTCTCCCCATTACAAATACATAGTTCCAAGAAAGGAACCAAATTTTGGTCGTCAAGAAATCATCTCAAATATACTATGGTCTGAGTTAAACATAGGAAAAATATGTGGCTATTACCATCCTAAAAAATCATATGCTCAAATCAATAGAAACTAATATCACCATTGCATAAAGTATGCAATTTTATGCACTTTGGATGCCAAATGCAGATTCCTCTTTACAAAAGTGGCGTGCTTGCAGACTGTTCTGGACGATATGTACGACACTTACTGGACCCTTGATGAATGGAAGCTATTCACTGAGGCTGTGAGAAGGTAGGGACTTGTCATCATTGGATCGCAGTGCATTGTAGATCATTTTTTTTCTATTATGTGATGTTGCATCTAATTAAACATCAAATCGTACAAATTAATTCAATTCAACTATCGTATATGATTATACTAATTATATTACATGGGCACAATTTTTTCAGATGGGACCTCTCTTTTACAGAAAACCTTCCAGACTATATGCAGCTATGTTACAAAATCTATTATGACATAGTTCACGAAGTGGCGTGAATTGGTTAGCTTTTTCCGAAAGGGAGTAAGTAATATTGAATTTGTTTTGTAGGTAGACAATAAACCAACAGATACAGTTACACACTAGGCTTCTAAGGGGAAAGATTTATTGCATTGATTGATTAATTTGCTGTATGATGCTTAATTTGGTATTGATATCTGGATCCTTTGATATTGGTCAGTGGGAGGATTATCTTCTGGGTTATTGTGAAGAAGCTGAATGGTTGGCAGCTGAGTATGTGCCTAGCTTGGACGAGTACATAAATAATGGAATCACTTCTATCGGGCAACGTATACTTCTGTTGAGTGGAGTGTTGATAATGGAGGGGCAACTCCTTTCGCAGGAGGCATTGGAGAAAGTAGATTATCCAGGAAGACGTGTTCTCACAGAG
>SNQJ01S0065207.1:21390-40965 GCA_010110895.2 Picea sitchensis | reverse complement strand
TTTCTGGTCTTCTCTTTTTTGGTTGAGGTATTCATCGATATTGTTGCTATCTGGTTCTGTGAAGGTTTCATACCTCTCATTTGGTCCATCCAACCACCAAGGTTTTGTTGGGATTGTTTTCTGTGGCGGGATTACTTGACCCGAATTTTCTGGTCTATTTGGGGTTTCTTCCCAATTTATGTATATTTATTTTCTTTGTGGCTTACCAGCCAACTTTTGTGTTTGTTTGAAAACTTTTTATCCAAGATTTATTGGTGCTTAAGGCACCTACATAATGTAATTTGGTTCTCTTCAAATGAATAAAATTACAGTGAAAAAAAAATAAATAAAAAATCATTAATTTTTTTTATATAACTTATTTATATTTGATTTCACCAACTTTTATTTCACTAAATGTTTCCACTGAATTAAGTATATATAAAATAATAAAGTATATATAAAATAATAAAAATATTAAAAATTATTTAAAAATAAAATATTATGTAAATTTAAACTTACACTTACTTATAGCTTTTATCTTCAGTAATATTGAAAACATCCTAAAGATGGAAACACAAGGTCTTAACATTATAGATTTTATATTAATAACATTAAAAAAGTAAAAGTAGAATGACAAGGTCTTAACATCGTATTAAAATTATTAGAATTGAGAATATATTAATTAAGAGTGTTTAAAAAAAAATCATGCAAATTAAAGGCTACTACCAACATTATGTTAATTTTCAATGTATCATGTATATGTTAAATTTCAAAGGTATCATGTATATGAATACAATAGGTTTAGTCAACTTGGTAAGGATAATTGGTATAGTCTTGAATTCTTATGAAAGAGATTTATATTCAAATCTTTAAAAATATGTTTAAAGAAACAAGATGAAAAAATCAACACCAACAATAGAATTGTCCACTTATTTTTATTAGGAAAAGTGCAATCAAACAAAAATATATAAGAAAAATGGTGAGGGTACTTTAATTTAGGAAATGTGCAACTATTATTGTGAGATGGAAAGTTACAGACTTACCCTATAAAAGGATGTTTAATAGATAATGATAATGTTAAGAAGATTAGCAACCAAACAAATAGTGTACATGGGTAGCATTGTTTGACTACTTTGATTAGAGAAGCTTGTGTAATTCTTAAAATAGATTCAAATTGCAGTCTTGAATGATCGATATACAATATAAATTAGTATAAAAGATCATTATACCATGAAAGAGGAAAATATAACATATTTCATTATCACAACTCACAAAAAAACTATATACAACCACCAAAAACCTATATACAACCACTAGAATGCACAATGAAAGAGGAATATTACTCATTTCATTGTCAGAATTCACAAAAGCCTGTATATGAAACCAGATTACCCAACAAAGGAGAATATATATTCTCATTTCATTATCAACACTAACTCCTACATGTCACAGACCCTCAAAGTATTGTCTAACTCTTCAACAAGATTGACTCACTTGATCCAAATGGATGGTCTAGCTTTCTAATGGATGGTTGAACTTCACATATTTGGATTTTGGACAGTAAAATCTCTAAGATCCAGCATCAAATAAATCATGACAATATCTTTTGTTTGTTTTTATTATGCAGTGGAACCTTTGGTTTTTCCTCATCTGTGTCTCATAAGAAACATGGTCTTTACTAACGCACAAAAACAAAAAACACACTATAGATTATAGCATTTTTCTGCACAAAATCAAAAAACACAGTGTAGTTTATAGCATTTTTCTTCATCTTAATCTGTGTTGGGATGACTCAAACAAAATATTTGATAAAAATTAGATGATTAACATTGGATAGATCAATTAGTCGTCTCAGTGGATGTAAACATCATCATTAATAAACATATATAACTCCCAATATTAATTGATAAGATGATAATATTCACAWCAATTTATGCTTACTCTTGCTTGAATTGGTTTACGACCATCCATCCCATGGAAAGGAAATACRGATATCTWTTGTTATACCAACTGGACAAGAACATATGACCTTCTCAACGCATCTACCAACTAGACAAGAACATATGACCTTCTCAACGCATCTACCAACTAGACAAGAACATATGACCTTCTCAACGCATCTTCCAACGCATCCCACTCACATAATTTAGAATAATAATATATTATTCTATTGGACTTAAGCTCTTAAGCTTAGCCCCTTTTTCCAGCCTCTCAGCCCCCTCCCTTACCCAACCTAGTGGAGTTCATCCCCCCATACTCTTTCTTTGTGGTCGATCTGCACGTAGTGATGTTGTTTATAATAAACATATAAATATTTACATGTATAACAAAACAGGCTCCAGGCCTTTATCATCTAGGCTCTCCGGCCTAAAAGTAAATAAGCCCCTAGCTTATAACACTTGGCTCACCATCTTACAGAACATATTTACAATTTGTAATTACAAATGGCCTCATCCTTGGGGTATTACAATCCCCTCCCCTTATATTTGCACTATCCTCAATGCAACTTATTTACACAACATCAAAAAGATTTCCAACATCTTTAAAAAATGTAGGTATTATGCCCGCATAGCATCTTCATGCTCCCATGTTGCATCCTCAAGACCATACCAGGTCCACTGGACATTTACAATACCTATGGCTCGATTCCGGAGCTACTTTCTCTTCCAGTCCAATATGAGCATTGGATGCACTTGTAAAGCGCCTTCTTGCTCCACCTGAATCACATTTCAATCAATCACATGATTAGCATCAAGTATATATTTCTTGAGCAATGAGACATTAAATACATTATGGATAGTCATGCATGCAGGCAATGCAAGCATATAATCTATTGGTCAAATCCTTTCTAGAATTTCAAATGGTCCACAATATCTGGCTGCCAACTTGGAACAGTTTCCCAACTTCAGGGAACTTATGTTGGCTTTCACCTTGAAGAAAACATGATCACCCACTTTAAACTCTGTGTGGGTTCTTCCTTTGTCAGAATAATTTTACTTCCTGTCTTGGGCAGCCTTCAGATTCTTCTTTATCTTTAACAATTGTCAATTGCTCTTCCATTTCCCTGAGCAACATTGTCCCAATTATTTCTCTATCAGTTGGGTTGTCCCAGATTATTGGTGTGTTGCACTTTCTGCCATAAAGTGTCTCAAATGGGCTCATCTTCAATGTTGCTTGGTACCCATTGTTGTAAGAAAACTCTACCAAGTATAGGTAGTTTTCCCATTTGGATGGTTTGTCCATCACATACATTCTTAACATATCTTCTATCACTTGATTTACTCTTTCTATTTAAAATCAATGGTTATCACTTCCCATTTCTTCTTTGGAATTGGTAATGCTTGTAGAAAACTCGTTGGGTGTCTATGTTCAAACTTCACTCTTTAACATTTCATACATTTGGCGATGTAATCAACAACATACTTATTCATCCTTGGACAAAATAATTGTCTTCTTACTACCGTAATTGTTTTCTGGTAACAGGGATGTCCAACATATGGAACATTGTGCATTTATTTTAATACCAAATTCCTAAGTTCTCTGGAACTAGGAACATAAATTATATTTTTATGCATAAGCAATCCATGTTCCTTCATCTCATACTCTTTCATTTTTTGTTGTACACCCTCTTGCCACAATATTTCCTTTACTTGTAGGTAATGTTGATCTGTAACAACATCTAAAATTTTGTTTTTCAAGTCTGACTGATGCATACTAATAGTTGTAGCATGCATGAGATGAACTCTTCTACTAAGTGCATAGACAACTTTATTATATTTTCCCTTGATATGCTTGATATCAAAGTCATATTCACTTAAAAATTCCAACCATCTTGTTTTATTGGCATTCGAAGTTGGATGTTCAAAAAGATACTTCATACCACTGTGATCTTCAATGCGTGAACAATGGCATCAAGCTCCAAGTCATGTGTGGCATAGTTCCTCTCATGTTCCTTAATATTTATGGAGTCGTAACCGATGACATGCCCATTTTGAGTGAGGACTCCACCAAGTCCTTCCTTACATGCATATGTACATACCACAAAACTTTCATTTGGGTTAGAAATCTTTAACATAGGTGCACTAGTGAGTAACTCCTTCAACAAATTAAAGTTGTCTTCACATCCAGATGTCCAATCAAATTTAATTCCCTTCTTTTGCAAAGAAGTGATGGGATGAGAAATCTTAGAGAACCTGACTATAAACCTTCTGTAGTAACCAACTAATCCCATAACAGATATGACTTCTAAGACATTCTTGGGCGTTGGCCATCATCTAATGGATTCAATCTTCTTTGGATCCACTGCGATTCCCTATTCTGAAATAATGTGCCCCAAGTAATGGATATGTTCTTGATAAAAATAAAACTTACTCAACTTGGCATACAACTGATGTTCCATCATCACTTGCAATACCAATCTTAGGTGATGTTCGTTCTCTTCCTCTAACTTAGAATATACAAGTATGTCATCCGAGAATACTATGACAAACTTATCCAAGTAATTTCTGAATATGTCATTCATTAAGAACATAAAGGCAATTGGTGCATTGGTCAGTCCAAATGGCACCACTACGAATTCATAATGCCCATACCTGGTTCTGAAGGCTATCTTATAGATGTATTCTTCCTTGATTCTTACCTGATGGTATCCTAATCTCAATTCTATCTTTGAAAATATATTTTCTCCTCTTAGTTGATCAAAGAGGTCATCAATTCTGGGTAAAGGATACTTGTTCTTTATAGTAGACTTATTCAATTGTCGGAAGTCAATACACAGTCTCAAGGTCCCATCTTTCTTTTTTACTAAGAGTATTGGTTCTCCCCAAGGTGAAACACTTGGGATTATGTACCATTTCTTCAGGAATTCCTCCAATTGCATTTGTAATTCCTTTAACTCCGGTGTACTCATTCTGTAAGGTGTTTTTGACACTAGGGAATCTCCTGACACTAAATCAATGGATAAATATATATCCCTTTTTGGTGGAAACCCTGGTATTTCTTGGAATACATCTTCAAACTCTTGTAGTACCGTAAAATCTGCAAGGCTTGGCCCCCATGTCTTTTCCGTCTCCTCCACATGGGCTATACACAACTGACACCCTTTTCTAAAACATCTCTTCAGTTGTAAGGATAAAATATCCCTTATAGAGATGGGTCTTGGTACACCTTTCACAGTGCTTTGTTTTCCATCTCCATCAASACTGTAAATGTCTTTCTATGACAATCTAGGACAGCATGATGTTTTTCCAACCAATCCATTCCAATTAGAATATCGTAAGATCCCAATGGTATGATATTCATGTCAACACTGGTATTCAAACCATTAAGACTTATGGAAAAACCTATGACCATATCATGGATTCTCCTTTTGGTTCTCGTGGATAGTTGAACCAAACTTGATTTCCCAAGCTTACTTTTCTCCAAATGAAATCTATTCACTATCTTAGGATCAATGTAATAATGAATTTATCTTGAATCAATTAAAATAGCAACAAGATGATTAATTATCTTACCTTCCACCTCAACAATATTAGATTGGTACTCTTCTTGTTGATAATCTAAGGCTGCATAAATTCTTCCCATGTATTCGGCTGTTGTATCCTTTTGGATGTTGTGCACATTCTTCACTATGTCCTTTCTGTGTGGGAAATCCTTGTACATGTGATCTTCCTTGCATCCCCAACATTGGATTGGTGGTCTTCCCCTTTTTCCCAAGGAGTCTTCTTTCTTAGATTCATACTTAGCATACTGGTCCTGATGATTTTTATTACGCTCATTTCTATTGAAAGGAGGTTTGAATCCCTTCCTTCTCTGATCATACTTCTCCTTCTTATTACCCTTCCAATATTTATGCGTGGATTCTCTACCCTAGCCTTTCTCATACAAGTATTTATCCTTCCTGATGTCCTTAGTCAAGGTCTTAGGTTCATCATACTGAATCTTTTCTTTATAAAAGGTTGGCAGTCCACTTAAAAACCTCTATATTTTCACCTTCTCATCATTTATGAACCCGACATACTTTAACAACCCCAAGAAATTATTCTCATATTCTATCATGGACATGCTTCCCAACCAGATTTCAATGAAATCCTGCATCTTCTTGTCATAGAAATGCTCTGAGAGGTACTCCTTATGAAAATACTTCTTGAACTGCTTCCAAGTGATCATATTCTCATTAATATGTTCAACTTGTTTCAGTTGGTCCCACCACATGGAAGCCTTCCCATGCAAATGGTAGGTGGAAATTTTGGCTTGTAGGTAGTTATGCAATTGAAAATATATCATGAGTCCAAGAAACCATGCTTGAGCATCATCTTCCCTTTCCCTTTCACCATCAAAGGATGGTGGCTTGAGCTTCCTCAGCTCTTCATGAAAACTGTCAATTTCATGCCTTCTTCTTTGGTTCCTAACAGGAGACGCCTATGGATTGCTTATGGAATCTTTAGATGCATAATACCTTCTTGTTGAGTAAGGAGGTGAGTGATGCCTATGAGCTCTGCTAGCACTCCTGGAATAATCGGCCCTTCCACAACCATCTCTTCTTTCATGATATTTGGCGTCTTCCTCTTGCTTTGAGCCATTCTGTGTTTGTCCTTGCAACTGATTTAAACTCTATAGCACTCGAGTAGTTATCTGAATTTTCTCTCTCATCAGTCTCTCATTGTATGTCTTGTAGCTCTACACTTCTATTTTCAGGCTTCTTACAATTTCTATCAATGCTTCTTACTCCCCTCGTCCCTTGTGTCCATTGGATTATGTCTCTGCATTACCAACTCTGGTATTATGTTCTTCGACCTCTTTATCATGGCTGGAGGCTCCCTAACCTTCTTCCCTTTCTCGAATACACATTTTGAGCTGGTATGTTTAAATCCCTTAATTCTGCAAAATGTGCAAGTGACCATTTTGTTAGAATTAAGCATATGATAAACAAAATTTGTCAATAATGCTACAGATCCTTTCAAATCGTGAAGAATATATATAAATAAAACTTCCATTTTATCCCTGGGCCGATACATAAATCAATTATACATAGGCTCTTCCTTCAAACCATTTTCCCAAGTGGCCATGGCTCGAAACCGTGGCCAAATCCTTCCTTAACGCTTTTCCTTTCTCAAAAAAAAATTCGTCCATGGCCCCCTTTTTACTCCGACCGATTTCTCATATGACCAAGTGCTTAGCGGAAGGCACTTCTCCGAGATGAGATTGGTTGTCATAACCCATTACAGAGATTGTATAGCGTAGTGGTGTACCCTACCTTTGGTGGGTCCACAATTTTTATGAAATACATCGTTATACATTTGAAATTCGTTTATTGTTTGGGACTTTAATATTATGTGGAATATTAAACCAAATCTCCACTGCAAATATGTAGATCTAATGGTTGTTGTAGGTCTGTAGGTTGATTTAAATATTTTTATTGACATTGATTGCATTACTCACTTAGTACGGTGAATCCGGGGTGGTACGTGTCTACAATACAGAGGTGACACACGACCTAATCAACTATTGACACATGTCAGAATTCCATTGGCACAAATGAACTATCAAACGCATGAAATGGATGGAAAAGTGGCATGTGTATGGTATTCCACATCACCCTAGGTGACATAAACATGCCACTCCCTTCTGTATTCTGTGACTTCAGAATTTTGGGCTTCGACGAACCTTGCACCTGCACACCTCTATTCTCCCAATGCCGAATATCCAAATACTCGGAGGATGCACTGATCGATGGTCCTCATTCATTGTTTAGATCTATGGTCAACAGGAGCTATAGGACTCCAGGCTTCAAGAGTTCCAAACTGTCCACACTCGCAATCCTTCTAGAATGTCAAGTCTCTGTACTGCAGGATCTGCTACCATGTATCCTCTGTAATCAATGGCTGAGATGGACTCCGGCCTTCAGGCCTTCGGGAGCCCTCGACCCCAAATACTTATACCTTGAATCCTCTGAAGTGCCAAGTCTCCGGACTACGGGATATACTACCACGTTTCCTCTCTCAATCAACAGTGAGGATTTACACCACTCTTTAGAGATTTAGGAGGCTTCACCTTCATTCTTTCTGAACTCTAAACTAGCGAATACGACGATCTCCATTGATTGATTTTCCAACAATTAATGTAGCGACATGTGGCCCCACTGACGGGTGACACGTGAGGTCCCAATTGGTACTAAGGGCTTGTAAGTGGTATAAAAACAAGTGACACATGGCATGCTTAGAGTAGGTCCACGTCACCCTAGGAGACGTCATCATACCACGTCACTCAGGTGCTTAACAACTTTAGGACTTCGAGACTTCGGGACTCTGAAAATATGGGACTTCGGGAGACATCTCCACACTACACCTCAAATCCCCAAAACATCAAATTCATAAATAGGCGGATCTACAGACACGTGTCCCCAAACATGAATTGTCTAGATTTACTCTGAATTTCAGGACTTCGGGAGACTTTCTTCCTGGCAGCTTAATGGATCGCTTCTCCCAGAGTACCAAATCTCTGAACTGTTGTGAGATCTATGACTCACACTTTCTCATACGCAAAGTGGATGGATAGAGTCTGATATTCTCCACTTTTCTTTGCCTCCTGATCTATGCTTGATCCAACATCCTAGACCTGTCCTTGGCCAAATCCAACAGTTAGGTACTCCTCCCCATGATCTATGGCATAGATTCATTGCGGGACTTCGAAGCTTCATGGCTTTGAGCTTCTTTTATGACAATGAATTGAAACTTCTGAAGCAGCGAAGTCTGAAGGAATTGAGGTTTTAAGCTCCATGCTCTTTTATCAGATCTGAAGATTGTGAATGATTCAAATCCTCCTGAATAGATCCTGCGGTCATCGTGGTTTCTCGAACCGCTATAGCTCCTGATATTTCAAACACTATTAATGTGCGCTCTCAATGCCTTATGGCACTCTACAACTCAATTTATTGATGAACTTTTGATCAATCTCGGTTCACACATCCCATCCAAGCTTAGTATTGGAACCATGAGCTCTAATACTAAACTATAACATACCATACCCATCCACCCACAGGCCGGGATACGCTACTTCAAGACCGCTCTCAAACTTATTTCTTTTATAAAAACCTTTCAAATTAACAAATATGCATAAAATAAAGGAACTAAACGACATGCACAACAATAAGCAGTAAGCATGCATACTCTAAACATATCGAATTCAACGATAAATAGATACAAAACAGAAATAATTCATACACAGGTAAATAATACCATAAAAGAGAGCACTTATCTTTTATATAAGAGAACCACCGACTGGATGAAAACCAAGGATGTTCCACCCAACCATAGACATTGTTGTTCCAAGTCTCAAAAACAATGTCACCCTCGAGCTAGGGCTATGATTCCACAAGGACGGTTCTAGAGTGTTACTTGGCTTCCCAAACCAGTCAGCACTCAAGCTCTCCCAGGATTCCCAACATGCACAACAATCCAAGTACCCAAATCTCTTCTACCCAACTTGCACAACCCAAAAGAATGGACCCCCACCGTTCTCTGTCACGCAGTCCCTCAGGTTGTCCTTCTCCTTCCAGTGCTCTTATGTAGCTCGTCTAGAATCTCCATGTTGGGAATCTCAAGAGTCACAGCTATGAGAAAAATTGGACACAGGCCAAGCATCTCATTAATGCAGGCCTCAAATCATGGCTAGACTACACCAACGATCTATACAACCAACAATGCCATGGCTTCTCATCAACAGTTTGTCTTCCTTTCTCAAGCCAACCATGGATGAGGAAAGATGAGTGAGTGACATAAATGAATGGAGTGAAGTTTCCATGAGAGGTGCGAACAACGAAAAATCAGGTGAATGAATGCGTGAGGGAAGAGTGAAGCGACCAACAGCCGAACGAGGATGAGAAAGGGAATGAGAGAGAACCCCTTGGCCTCCCCCCAAGAATCTTACATAAATGCTATTCTCTATTAGAAAAATGGAGAATAAAATATAAAATAAAATGCTATAAACACTTAGCCCCTCAAGCCCCCTCTCTTGTGGAATCATATCCCCCTAGAACTCTAGTCCTTGTCCGTCTAGCATCCAACAATGTATTTATTATTAATAATGATCAACACATTACATTTCTTGGGCACACTAGCCTTTTAATAATTTCTTCGGCACTCTGGCCTCTTAGCAGTGTAACAATACATGATTTAATATGGTGGCTCAAAACCCGGGGTGTTACATCATGACATTCCTTGCCTTGTCTTTTGTTTTCTTTCCTTGCCTTACCAAGCCATGCCTTGTCTTTCCATTCCATGTCCTTCCATGCCTTGCCTTTACTTACATTTCCTTGCCATGTATTTCCTTGCCATGCCTTGCCTTGCCATGCCATGCCATGTCATGCCATGTCATGCCTTACCAAGCCATTCCTTACCTTTCCATATCTTACCTTGCCATGCCATGCCTTTTCATGCCTTTCCTTGCCATGTCATGCCATCCCTTTCCTTTCCTTACCTTTCCTTTCCTTTCCATGCCTTTCCATACCATGCCTTGCATTCCCTTTCCATGCCATTCCTTGTAATTCCATGCCATTCCATGCGATGACATGCCTTGCCATGCCTTGCCTTGTCTTGACTTGCCAAGACATGTCTTTCCTTTCCATGCCATGGCATCTCATGCCTTGCCATGCCTTGCCTTGTAATTCCTTTCCTTTCCTTGTCATTCCTTTCCTTGCTTTTCCTTTCCATGCCATGCCTTTCCTTTCCATGCCATTCCTTGCCATGCCATTTATTTCCTTTCCTTTCCATGGCATGCCATTCCATGCCTTGAATTTCCTTTCCTTTCCATGTCATCCCTTTCCTTGTCTAGCCTTACAAGGTGTTAAATTGTCAAACATTTGTAATAATAACTGAGAAAAACCCTAGTCCCGGAGATCCTACAACAAACGCTTTTCTGGGAAACATAATAGTAATGGAGGGTACCCACTAGTTGAAACCCAGTGACCTCGATCCAATGAAAACAATGGTTTGTCCATTCGAGTCCTGGTTTGAGTTTAATCATTTGTTGCAACTCACCTCCTCAATCCATTCAAGGACATGTTGGCAATTTGGTTTGGGGGAATAAATACCAAATTGAGTAGTATAACGAAGTTATGTAAGCTCTCGCATGTATTTTTGGCCAAGGACCATGTGACAAAACTACCCACAATCACTCGACATAGTGTTCTTGAAAATCGACCTCTTGTTCAAAATTTTCACTATGTCTCATTGAGAAAAACCCCAGTCACAGAGATCATGAAACAAATGCTTTTACAAAAAATGGAATGACAGTAGAGGGGCCCCACTAGATGAAACCCAGTTCCCAAGATCCAATGCAACCGATGGTTCATCCATCCAACTCTCGGCTTAAGTTTTATCGTGAGTTGCAACTCACCTCCTCAAGTCATTCAGGGACATGTTGGAAATTTTGTCTAGGGGCATAAAATCCACACAAAGTAGAATAATAGAGTTTCATAATCTTCCACACGTCTATTTTTCCAAGGCCCATGTGACCACGCTACCCACAATCACTTGACACAATCTTCTTGAAAATCGACCTCTTGTTCAAAATTTGCACTATGCCTCATTAAGCAAAGCCATAGTCCTGGAGACCCTGCAAATTATTTTTCGAGAAACAAAATGATAGTGGAGGGGCCCGAGTAGTTGAAACCCAGTGCCCCGGATCCAATGCAACCAACAATTCATCCATCCAGGTCCCAATTTGATTTGTATCGCGTGTTGCAACTCGCCTCCTCAAGTCATTCAAACACATGTTGGCAATTTGGTCGAGGGGCATAAAATCAAGACCGAGCAGCATAATGGAGTTCCATAAGCTCCCACATGTCTTTTTTTGCAAGTCCCATCATCGAGAAGAATAAATTATTTCCATAAGCTACCCACAATCACTTGACACAATGTTCTTTAAAATTGACCTCCTGTTTAGAATTTGCAATGTGCCTCATTGATAAAAACCCTAGTCTCGAAGATCCTATAACAAATTATTTTCTAGGAAACAGAATGATAGCATAAGGGCCCCATTAGTTGAAACCCATTTCCCCAGATCAAATGCAATTGATGATTCATCCATCTAAGTCTCGATTTGAGTTTTATCGCAAGTTCCAACTTGCCTCCTCAAGCCATTAAAGGACATGTTGGAAATTTGGTCTAGGGGCATAAAATCCACACCGCGCAGCATAACAAAGTTTCATAAGCTATCACACGTATGTTTGGACAAGTCCTACATGACCACGCTACCCACAATCACCCGAAAAACTGTTCTTGAAAATCAACCTCTTGTTCATAATTTTCACTATGCCTCATTGAGAAAAACCCTAGTCCTGGAGATCCTGCAACAAATGTTTTTTTGGGAAACGAAATGACAGCAGAAGGGCCCCACTAGCTAAAACCTAGTGGCCTAGATCCAATGCAATCAATGGTACATCTAGCTGAGTCCCGATTTGAGTTTTATCACGAGTTGCAGCTTGTCTCCTCAAGTCATTCAAGGACATGTTGGCAGTTTGGTCTAGGGGCATAAAATCCACATCGAGCAGCATAACGAAGTTCCATAAGAATATGATAAACAAAATTTGTCAATAATGATACATATCCTTTCAATTTGTGAATACTATATATAAATAACACTTCCATGTTATCCCTGGGCCGATACAGAAATCAATTATGCCCAGGCGCTTTCTCAAACCATTTTCCCAAGTGACCACGGCTTGAAACCACAGCCAAATCCTTCCTTTGCGCTTTTCCTTCCTCAAAACAAAATTTGGCCACTAGTCCCCTTTTTACTCAGACCGAGGTCTCATAGGACCAAGGGCCATGACCAAGTGCTTAGCGGGAGGCGCTTATCTGGGCTGAGATCGACGGTCATAACCCATTGCAGAGATTGTATAGCGTAGTGGTGTACCCTACCTTTGGCGGGTCCGCAATTTTTATGAAATACATCGTTATACATTTGAAATTTGTTTATTGTTTGGGACTTTAATATTACGTGGAATATTAAACCAAATATCCACCACAGATCTGTAGATATAATGATTGTTGTAGGTCTGTAGGTTGATTTAAATAGTTTTATTGACATCGATTTAATTAGTCACTTAGTACGGTGCACCCGGGATGATATGTGTCATCAATACAGAGGTGAAACGTGGCCCAATCAACTATTGACGCATGTCAGACTTCCATTGGCACAAACGAACTTTTAAATACATGAAACAGATGGAAACRTGGCATGCGTACGGTGGTCCACATCACCCTAGGTGACATCAGGATGCCACGTCCCTTCTGTATTCTTTGACTTCAGAATTTTGGGCTTCAGTGAACTTTTCACCTACACACCTCTGTTCTCCCAACACTGAATTTYAGAATACTCAKAGGACACACTGATCGACAATCCTCATTCATTATTTAGATCTACTATCAACAGGAGCTCTGGGACTCCAGGCTTCGGGAGTTCCAGACTATCCACACTCTCAATCCTTTCGGCGTGCCAAGTCTCTAGACTACAGGATTTGCTGCCATGTATCCTCTGTAATCAATGGYTGAGATGGAATCTCGACTTTGGGCCTTTGGGAGTCCTCAACCCCAACTACTTATACCTTGAATCCTCCAGAGTTCCAAGTCTCCAAACTATGGGATCTACTGCCAAGTTTCCTCTCTCGATCAACAATGAATATTTACTCCAGTCTTCAGAGCTTTGGGAGGTGTCACCTTCAATCCACTTCATTCCTTTCGAATGCCAAATTGGCGAACAGGGTGATATCCTTTTCTCAGTTGTCCAACAATTAATGTAGTGACATGTGCCCCCATTGATGGGAAACACATGTCAGGTCCCAATTGGTACTAAGGGCCTCTAAGTGGTAGAAAAACAAGTGACACGTGGCATGCTTAAGGTAGGTCCACTTCACTCTAGGAGATGTCATCATGCCACGTCACTTTGGTGCTTCACAACTTCAGGACTTCAAGACTTCAGGACTCCAGAACTCCGAGACTTCGGGAGACTTCTCCACACTACACCTCAAATCCCCCGAATGTCGAATTCCCGAATAGGATGATCTATGAACACGTGTCCCCAAACACGAATGGTCCAGATTTACTCCGGATTTTGGGACTTCATGAGACTTTCTTCTTGGTATCTTAAGGGATAGCTTCTCCCAGAGTGTTGAATGTCCAAACTGTTGTGAGATCTATGACTCACACTTTCTCCTACGCAGATCATATGGTTGGAGTCTGATCTTCTCCACTTTGCTTCACCTCCTAATCTATGCTTGATCCAACAGCCCAGACCTGTCCTTGGCCAAATCCATCAATCAGGTACTCCTCCCTATGATATACGATGTAGATTCACTCCGGGACTTCGTAGCTTCAGGGCTTCGAGATTATTTTATGACAAGGAACTTGAAACTGTTGAAGTAGTGAAATATGAAGGATTTGAGGGTTTAACCCCTACGATCTTTTCTCAGATATGATGGTTGTGAAGGATTCAGATCCTTCCTGAATAGATCCTACGGCCACCGCGGTTTCCTGAAATGATACACCTTCTAAGCTTTCAAACATTGTTAAGGTGCGCTCTCAGCGCCTTCTGGCACTCTGCAGCTCAATTTATCCATGAAGTTTTGATCAATCTCGGTTCACATAGCCCATCCAGGCTTAGTATTTTAACCATGATATTTGATACCAAACTGTAACATACCATACCAAGACACCCACAAGTCGGGCTACGCTACTTCAAGCCCGCTTTCAGACTTCTTTCTCTTACAGAAACCTTTCAAATTAACAAATATCCATAAAAGAAAGGAACTAAACAACATGCACAACAATAACCAACAAGCATGCATACTCTAAACATATCGAATTCAACAATAAATAAATACACAGCAGAAATAATTCATACATAGGTAAATATTACCATAACATAGAGTACTTATCTTTTATAGAAGATAACCATCAACTTGATGCATACCAAAGACGTTCCACCCAACCATAGACAATTTTGTTCCAAGTCTCATCAGAAATTCCACCCAACCTACACAACCTACACAACCTAAGAGAATGGACTCCCACCCTTCTATGTCACGCATTCCCTCAGGTCTTGCTTCTCCTTGAGACTGTTTATAGGTTGAGACTGTTTATCTAAGGACAAGAGAAAAACCTAACCATTTGATTAAGGGTGCATATGTACCTGGAGACTTCAACAAGATAAGAAAGGACACATCCTTGAGAATTAATGAGAGTCACTATAGACTAAATTGTGATAAGAGAAGTCCTCACTCAATCAATAGACGAATCTGATAATATGTCAAAAGAATAATAAAAGGAAAACCAACATCCCACAAGCCTAAATGTAGATCAAGGGGGTCGGGTGTGTGATGCAAAATATCTAAACAAATGGGTTGCTCTTTCAAAACAATTCCAACATGGTAGAAAATCCTAAAACCTCCAAAATAAGTCTCTAATGAATGGGCATTCCCATACCCTAGATTAAAGGAGCTCCATGAAGCATAGAGGTGACCCTTCTAAGTCAAAATCTTACCAACAAACCACCACACAACAAATTTGATGTCCAAATACAAGGGGTCGACCCTCAAATTTGATTCATTAGACTTCATGTAGGCCATGTGCACTGCATCAAAATTGTTTTAAGTAAATTCCATATCATGAAAGGTCACTTAAGTTAACTCTCCAAGTCATCATGTGCTATTATAATACCCCACGATTATCATAATTAGTCCAAGTGTAGGTCGTTGAAATGTAAATTAGCTTCAAAGTGACCAAGGAAAAGAGTGCTCAGAAAGTCTCCATGTGCATGTGACGAGGTTATCCATGCATGCCCAAATAGCCCCAAATTGCTTCGGGAGGTGTGATCAATGCTTCAACAAGTGTGAACTTCACTGTCCAAAAGTTAGAATAGAAGCAATTGTTCAAGAAGTGTCCTACCATGTCATCAAGACTATCCTTCTCATTAGAATACATGTGAATACCATTAGAATACATGTGAATACCATGCTAAGAGATGGGGTAACATTTCGCTCCAACTCGAAGACATTTTCTCTTTTCATGAGTCCATGAAAGCCTCAGAATCTCATCATTGTGCACATCAACTCGACATCAAACAACAGAAGAAAAAACTACTACGATATTATTCAAGAAAAATTATTTTTCCTACCATACCATAACCTAAAGAATGTTTCTACTAGGTGAAACCTATGATCCAATGCAACCACCTAAACATTTCACCAGCACAATGACTTCTTCCCCTGTGCTTTCTCATCACACAAAATAAAGATATGTCAAAATCTGTGTGGTTATATGTTGGAATATTTGGCACTGTGGCGCTGCATCTGAAACTGGGTACCTGCATATAAATAATTTCATTAAGTGGATTCCAAGGCTGAGGCTAGCTGCTGCATGCATTTTCTATGTATTCCTAGTTGAGGTTGCTATATATGCTACTAAACCATGACCTGTCTCCCCGACCTGTTAAAAATCCTGAAACCTCTACCTGTGTGACACCTGTGAGTGTTAAACGGTGTTCAAATTCTTTCATCATATCACTCCTTGCAACACATAGGGCACAAATATCATTACTCCAGATCCTAGGGTGTGTTGCAATGCAAATGTTTCCATCATCTAAAGCATGTGACAAAAAGGAGGAAAATTTGTTCCCTGCATGTATTCCAACAATGTGAATGAGGCTTAGATCTATAGCTTCAAGAATGTTGTCATGAAAATTTGTTTGAAAACTGGAGATAAAACCTTCCCCAACCACCACAAGTTGATCCAAGCCCATTGTTATTATGAACTCATCAAGTCCAGTGTTTTTTCATTGGCTTCCTTCAGTCATAGTATACAATTCAATCTCAAAAACCTCCATGGATGCCTTAACTCTCATATCAAGATGTGCAGGGTGCCTAATAATGGATTGAGCATTAGATTCTTCCCGCAGAAATTGGTTCTTCCTCTACTGTGAAATGATGCATACAAACTGCAGAAATTAAAAAACAAAGATCTCACCCCTGAAATGGAATGGAAACAAGTCTTCATTTCTTTCATTCAAGATTTCGCCGAGACAGCAATGCTCTGATCGTCTGCTTATAGGAGGGATTAATAACTACCTCAATGTGCTCGAGTGTATCATAACCATACTTCAATCCACTATCTGTCTTTAGTTCTGCAACATTTTCTTTTCTCTCTAGTTCGGGTTTGCTACCGCTGTTAGCGTTTCTAGTCATTGTGCACCAAAGTCGGACGTTCACTCTCGTTACACAAAGAGAAAATTTCCCCTTACTATGACATGCCAACATGTTTACCATATCATTTTAGTCTTGCTTCTTAGGTTCATCATTACAGAATTTAAATGTGGGATCGGGCCTCATCGTATACTGAGAAAATCATTGGGAGATTCAAAAATGTTCGATCTGGGTCATGTATCTCAACATAAAAAATACACCAATTTGCCCTGAGTTGTAAACATCATTTCTTTTCCTCGATCGACACCTGATTTTCACATATGTATTAAACCCCGACATTTTATTCCCAATGGTGACACCTTGACATGAGAAAACCTGTCTTCATGAGATTCTATCACTGGGGTTCGTAGACAGACTTGCCCAATCGTCCTTGTGTGCTGCTAGAAAACATCATGTACCCTTCGATCCCTGACATTTGGGAGACTTTGGTGGATCAGGGGTCAAATGGCTTGGGGTTCGTGAGATTTTACAAGGTAACAAACGATTCTAAATTCATTGGAGATGCTATAAGCATGTGATTATATGCAAAAGGAATACAAGTGTCATCGAGCGTGATTGTCACAAGATCATCACACTCTTCTCTTTCATTATTTCCATCGTCAAAGAAGGGGAAACCCTAAAAATATTCCATATAATAGCTATGCCTATACCTTGAAATTGCATTATCATGAGTGCTACCAGGGTTTATCCTTTGAATTTTAGGGGACTTCTGAAAACTCTGCTTCTCAATTTTTGGTTTATTAACAGTTTTCTTGGTATCATTCCATATAATAGCTATGCCTATACCTTGAAATTGCATTATCATGAGTGCTACCAGGGTTTATCCTTTGAATTTTAGGGGACTTCTGAAAACTCTGCTTCTCAATTTTTGGTTTATTAACAGTTTTCTTGGTATCATTCTCATAGCACAATTCTGCATCATAACATACACCTAATTCTATGATCCAGTTTTCATCTTGATGCAGGAGTATCTTTGGTTATGGTCAATCTTCATTACCAAAAAACATTTCAATTATGATGAATAAATATCGCTGCAACTCTATTTTGAAGCTCGTGCTACAACTCCTTGTCACAAATAACAGTGGTGAGACTCGTGCCCAAATGACGAATGACAATCATGTGACTCCTATGTTGCAACTCCATGCTACAAAAAATAAGTTGCAACTCCACACCATAGGAAATACACTGCAACTCCACGCTGTTAGAAAAACAGGACCGTAGAGCAATAAATAAAACAAATGCGGAAACAAAACACAGAATATACACAATACAATAGAGACACAGATTTACGTGATTCACCCAGTGTAGGTTATGTCCACGAGAGAAATTGTCAGGTCCTTTCTTTATTATTATCCAGCAAATGAAGGGATACAACCTAACACAAACTCGTTGTAACTTCCTCTTCTTTTTCTCACAGTATCCTCTCTCAAAATATAATACTCGCCATGATGCATAGCCGCAATACATTTCCCTCATAACAGAGGGTTTCCTTCTAGGGAAAAAAACACTGATATAATTTCTATCGTCATATTTATGATCTTATAATGAATGGTCTAGATTTACAATGAAATTGCAATATACATTTACACGGTAATTTTTTCTTCAGGGGCTTCGCCCGCGAACCCCCACTAGGGTACCCCCCCTCTGCACTCCCCCGCGTGGAAGAGTGTACATAATTTTGGGGTGTAAAGTCTTCATGGGGTATAAACACAGTTGAAAGAAGGACCTCTGAATCAGGAAGATAATCAGTCTCCACAACCAACAATCTCCCACTTGGAGACTGATCTCAACAACTCCACCGTTGTTGTATATGCTGGACTCTGAACCTTCTTGGACCTAGAAAATTTCTCATCTTCATCTTCATTCTTGAAGACCAACTGAAACTGAGCAGGAACTGAGTTTCTCTCTAGTTACTCCCTTTGTTAACATGTCTGCAGGATTCTGGCTAGTATGTATCTTTTCCAACATTAAATGTCCATCTTCCAAGGTGAATCATATGAAGTGGTACCTCAACTGTATATGCTTAGTCTTCGAATGGAAGGCTGAGTTCTTTGCAAGATGAATTGCACTCTCACTGTCACAGTACAACTTGTTATTCTCTTGCTTCTTTCCCAATTCCTCCATAAACCTTTGTAACCAAATCATCTCTTTACTATCCTCTATAGAAAAAACACACTCTACCTCTATTGTTGAAAGTGAAACAACCTTTTGCATTTTTGAAATCCAACTTGTTGTTGTTCCACCTATAGTAAAAACATACCCTGTGGTGCTCCTCCTGCTGTCTTTATCACCTGCCATATCTGAATCAACATATCCCTGTAGAAAAGTGTCTAAACCTC